>APFE030996275.1:0-29269 GCA_000404065.3 Pinus taeda | reverse complement strand
ATGTTTTTCGGGGTCATGATAAAGTCTTTTACGCCATTATTTCGAAATGTTGAAATTTTACCCTTAAAAAAAAAGTGTTATCCCACCGTCAATACTTATCATTTTCAGGGTGTTTTTTGCACAAAATTTACCATTGAGAAAAAAAGTGTTATTTAAACATCAACACTTTTCATTTTGAGGGCGTGTTTTGGACATTTTTTGCACAAAAAATTGGTTTTCACTGCCATTTTTAAAACATGTTGAAAATTTATCCTAGAAAAAAAAGGTGTTATTCCAGCATCAACGCTTTTCGTTTTAGCACAATTTTTTATGTTTTTATGGGGTTTTTTTGCCAGAGTTTTCAATTTGAGTTTTAGTTTCCATTTCAAAGTTTACATTGTTAGAGCAGTTGCATATTATTTAATGCTTTTGGAGGCCAATTTTTTTTTAGTGGGGAAGAGTGATCAGGAGCTCAAAATTTCTAAAAAATTCAACGTGTCATAATTTTGATAAGTTCAACTTCAGATTGAAGAGCTTATCATTCTGAATGTAATGGTGTGAATGACAAGGTTGACTTGATGACATGGCAAAGTCTTTAGCAAATGAGAAAGCACCAAGTGGCAGCCTGCCATTGGCCCTCACATATTGGCAATCGCAGCTAAAAGGCAGATCACATTACAGAATGAGCCACCAGCAAGGGAAGGGATGCGATGCGACATTAGCCGAAGTTGTGATTGTGATGGATCGCAATCGCATATCAGTGAATTGATCGAGTAAGAATCGGCCCCCAAACAAAGTCGATTGCGATTAGCGAAATCACAAATCACAGGAAAGGATACCAGCCCCGAACCTGACAACTTATGGAGTGCGATGCGATCCGATGAGATCACATGTCGCAATCATATCAGTGTCAAGAATCAGCCCCAACACTGGGAGGGTATGGAGTTGCGATGCAATGCGATCTCATATTGCAATCGCATCAGCCACATGTTATCGGCCCCAGTCCGGGCGTAGTTAAGTCCCGAATGCAATATGTCAATTGTGATGAGTGGGAGGTTCCGGATGCGATACAATATTGTGTTGTAGTTTATAATGTGGGGGGTCCACCTTATTGCCAGATCGCATGTTTTCATGTGTTAAGTCTTGTGTAATGTGTATTACCCCTGGCACACTGATCACGATGTCCAACAGACTGCAGGATCGTTTCTGTAACCACCGAAGCTAACTGAAAGTGTGATCACTCAGCCATTAACTACGAGATAGGTGGGACTGATGACAGAACCACCAATTTCGATGGAACTTCTAGTTTTGTCTGCGATTAATGAATTTAACTAGTAGTGAGCCATATTTGGAGGAGTAAATTATGGAGAGACTGGCAGAAGTCATAACTAAGGAAATTTTCAACCAAATTGGATGGAAAAAGAGGTTAGATAGCCTTTTGTGGGCATTATCAACTATTTAGAATAGGTTTCAGGATCAAAGGATCACTTCTGGATAGGATTTTTGCAAAGTGAAGCCTTTGGGTGCCTTGGTCTGCCAGTTTGTTGATTTAATTTATGGAGGAGTTCCAAGATGGAGATAACCTCGTAGGGGTATTCCAACCTCCATATGTCTTCTGTAGCAACCATTACAACAATGTTGTAGCAATATTTCTTGTTTGGTTTATATGTGTATGGAGAAAGAGACTTGTTTAAGTGCTTCAAGAGGATTATTGTACCTGTTTATTCTCTTGGAAGTTGGAGCATGGGGTCTTGATTTGAGAAACCTTAGCTTGCTGATTGTTTCACAACTAACTATAGGTTTTCATATGTTAAGAGTGAGAATTCTTTGCAAAATAATGTTTCCTTGAAGGGGAAACTAACCACTCTTTTTGTTAGCACATTTATGTACTCTTTATCTAAAGAATTGTTGAGCATAATGAGAAGAGGTCATGCCTTTAGAGCTGATATAAGGATATGTAGGTGAGGAGGGGTGAAATCCTTTATCAATGGCTGAGATATTATTGTTTGATTTATGCTTCCATTTAGAGTTTTGGTTTCATGTTTTAAGTTTTCTTCATGAAACTACCTTAATTAAAAACACATAAAATTCATGATTTTACTTGGTATTTTGGAGTACAAGCTCAAGCACATTTTTATATTCTGATGAAGGGAATTAGCATAGCATTACTAATATGCTTCAATTCAGATCACTTGGTCATCCATGGTTAACCATAATCAAACATGGCCACTTATGGTTAACCATAAATAACCGCAATCAACCATGTGAAATTGTGGTCAACCTTGCTCTACATTAGTTTACCATGCCCAACATGGGATACATTGTCAACCATGGTTAAAAATTAATAACCATGGTCAACCATAGTCAACTACCACCTTCCATGAGAAACTAAAGGGAACTATAGTTAACTATGGTTAAATAACATCAAACATGGTCATACATTATCTACATGGCAAAACATGGTTAAACATAGTCAACCATAGACAACCATGTTCAACCATATTTAACATGATCAACCATGGTCCATCATGGTCAAATCATAGTCAACATGGCTAATCATGTTCAACCATGTTCAAACATTGTCATTGTTGGTGATCCATGGTTAAACCTAGTCAAATATGGACAACCATAATCAACCATAGTAAACTATAGTCAACCATGTATAACATAGTTCATCTTGGTCATCCATGGTTAGCCATATTCAAACATGGACACTAATCGAGAGCTCAAAACTTATAAAAAATTCAAAGTGTCGGAATTTTGATAAGTTCGGATTTAGATTGAAGAGCTCGTCATGCTGAATCTAATGGTGTGAATGACACTGAAATCCGAGGTCGTATGCAAAATCTAGAGCTAGGGAAAGTTTACGGTTGACTTAATGACATGATAAGGTCTTCAGTGAATGAGGAGGCACCAAGTGGCAGCCTTCCATTGGCACTCGTATATCGGCAATCGTAGTCAAAAGGTAGATCACATTGCATAATTAGCCCCTGGCAAGGGAAGGGATGTGATGCGACATCGACCAAATTTGCGATTATGATGGATTGCAATCGCATAGCGGCAAAAGGATTGGGTAAGAATTGGCCTTGAGACAAAGCTGTTTGCGATTAGCGAAATCGCATATCACGGGAAAGGATATCAGCCCTGACCCTGATAGTTTATGGAGTGCGATGCGATGTGATCGCATATCACAATTGCATTGGTGACAATAATCGACCTCGACTCGAGCAGGGTATGGAGTTGTGATGCGATGCGATTGCATATTAAAATTGCAATGGCCATAGGTTATTCACCCCAGTCCAGGCGTAGTTAAGTCCCAAATGTGATGAGCGAGAGGTTCTGGGTGTGATACTATTGCAATTTATAATAGGCAGGTCCACCTTATCTCTAGATCGCATGTTTTCATGCGTTAAGTCTTATGTAATGTGTATTACCCCTGGCATGTCGATCACGATATCTAAAATACCGTGGGACCATCTTTGTAACTGCTGGACCTAACTACAAGTGTGATCACTTGGCCCTCAACCGCAAGATTGGCAGGATTGACGGTGGAACCACCAATTTCGATGGAATTGCTAGTTTTGTGTGCGTTAATGAATTTAACTAGCAGTAAGCTAGATTTGGAGGAGGAAATTGTGGGGAGACTGGTAGAAGTCATAACTAAGACAATTTTCGACCAAATTAGATGCAAAAAGAGGCTAGATAGCCATTTTTGGGCATTCTGGACCATTTGGAACAAGTTTCATGATCAAAGGAGAACTTTTGGATACCAATTGTGATATTCAATAGACTATGGGACCATCGACATAACCACCAGACCTAACTGCAAGTGTTACCACTTGGCCCAAAAACTAAGATTGGTGGTATTGATGGCGGAACCACCGATTTCAGTGGAAGTGCTAGTTTTTTCTACAGTTAATGAATTTAACTGGTAGTCAATTGGAGGAGGAAATTGTGTAGAGACTAGAAGAAGTCATAACTAAGTTAATTTTTGACCAAATTGGATGTAAAAATAGGCTAGATAGCCATCTTTCGGCATTCAGAACCATTTGGAATAGGTTTCAGGATCAAAGGACAAATTTTGTATGGGAATTTTGCAAAATGAAGCCTATGGGTGCCCTGGTCAACCATAGTGTTGATTCAATTTATGGTGGATTTCCAAGATGGAGATAACCTTATAGGGGTATCCCAGCCTCTATATGTCTTCTATAACAGTCATTACATCAGTGTTGTAGTTGTATTTCTTCTTTTCTCTATATTTGTATGGAGAAAGAGACTTGTTTAACTACTTCAAGTGGATTGTACTTGTCTATGCTCTTAGAAGTTGGAGTATGGGGTCTTGATTTGAGAACCTGTAGCTACTATTTGTTTCATGAATAACTATAGGTTGTCATAAGTTTAGAGTGAGAATTATTTGCAGAATAATATTTCCTCGAAAGGGAAACTGGCTACTCTTTTTGTCAGCACATTTATGTACTCTTATCTAAATAATTGTTGAGCATAATGAGAAGGGGTCATGCCTTTATATTTGATCCAAGGAGAAGTAGCCTAGGAGGGGTGAACTCCTTTATCAATGGTTGATATATTATTGTTGATGCATGCTTCCATTTAGAGCTTTGATTTCATGTTTTAAGTTTTCTTCATGAAACTATCTGAAGAAAAAACACATAAATTCATGCTTTTACTTGTTATTTTGGAGTAGAACCTCAAGCACCTTTTTATATTATGACGAGAAGAATTAGCATAGAATTACTAATCTACTCCAATTCAGATCAAGTGGTATAAGAGTTATGGTTTTGCTTTGTGCAAGGAGGAACTGACTGGTGTTTGCAAGTAAATGTGTTTTGAAGCTCATTGAGGAGAAGGTTTCAGAAAGGAGAGCAAGATTGTTTCAATCTCTACCACCAAGTTCTACCTTGAATTGCAGTAGAAGCTTCAAGAAAAGCATGTCCCAAGTAGGAGAGCCTGCAAGAATGTCAGAGGATGTGAAGGATTTTAGAAAGGTTTTCTTAGACATGGTAGAAATGGTGAAACTCCTCTATGAAGAGAGGAATACTAATTTGCAAGGTGAAAGCTCTAGACCTCCAAGAGGAGAATGTTCTCTAAGGGAAGAAGATAAAAAGAATGGTGATAAACCACCATCTTCTCCACAATCTTCCTGTTTTTCTACAACTACTATGCAAGATGCTAGTGTAGAAAGTCCTTCAAAGGCAGATGGAAAAGTTTGTACTTTTTGTCCACATGATGTGGAATATGAGGTTCAATCAACACCCAAGTTCGAGGAGTTGAAAGAAGAGATCTGAAGAGTCCAAGAGGAAGCATATCGAATTAAAAAGGGAATTCAAAAACATCTTTGTATTCCAATCAAAGGAGGCAGCAAATGGTAAGAATTTGCATGCTTCTTCCTTATGCGAAAGTATTGATGTAAATTCATTTAAAACCTTTGAAAAACATAGTAAAGGCATTGGATCCAAACTCCTGACCAAGATGGGTTAAAAGGGAGGAGGGCTTGGAGTAAATCAATAGGGCATTAAAAATCCAATTGTAGCCAAAGAGAGGCCTAAATACGAAGGGTTAGGCTATGTTGCCAAAACAAATGGTCTTCTAGTGATGGTTCATGGGTCACATGTTCTTATTTTAGTAAGGGAGGACACGAGGAGGAAAGATGTTAGAGCCTACACCTAGAATTGGTCCCCATGTGATTCCTCAAATGTAATGAGGATTTGAAGGGGAAAACATCTCCAGAGAGAGATGAAAGTGTCAAGGAAGAAAGGAAGCTCAGTTCTTCAAGCCACGTGAGTTCCTCACACAGATAACGTAATTCAAAAGACAACAGAAAGAGGTATACCCATTCTATTAATTCAAATGTTGTTAAATAAAATGCTTTTCATGATGGAAAACAAAATGTGGATTTGAATAATGTGTTAAGGAAAAAATTTCTATGTGCCTTTTGCCTTTCATCTAACCATTGTGTAGATAAGTGCGGTAAAAGGAAAGAAATCATTGAGAAGATGTCTATGTCTATTGGAATTGAGACCAAAAGGAGAAAATCTCATCCAAAGATAAAGGCAAGTGAGCCAAGAGGAGCTCAAAAGAATTTATGTACTCACTGCAATATCAGTGGGAATTAGGTAGAAAAGTGTTGGAAATTGTTTCCATATCTTCATATTGGTAAGGGAAAGAAGATCATGCAAGCACCAAAAGAGGAAGTGATAACAGAAAAAGTGATGCAAGATGCGACCATCCCTGAAACAGCTTCAGAAGAAGAGAAATTTCAAATAGAGGGTCCATTCACCTAGTTGGGTAAGAAATGGGCGGACTATTTGTCCAGTTGAAGTCTATAAATTTATGTTTTGTACTAGTTGAATATCCCCATAGTTGGGTAATTTGTAAAAGTGATCATAAATAAATAATTTATATGTAACAATGCTTTTCTTTAAGCATTACAATGCTAGTTTGGCTTGTTGATAGTCAATTTGAATGGAGAAATTTGGGAGTCAAGTTCATTCCATTTTATAAAATTCTTTATTGAAAATATTATGTAAGAAGCATTTTAAGACTCTTGTATGAGTATTTACAACACATTTAGTATGTTCCAAATGTGTGTAGCACTCGAGTTATATGAGTATTCACTATGTGAAGCTTGTTTTGGGTTGATTTGAAAAAATCTTTTAGGATCTTATTCTTGATAAAGATTTCGTAGATAATATTCTTGGAAATATTATTGGGAAGGATGTTGTTGTGGATGGAAATAGTGACATAGATAAGTTGAGAAGAACATCAAACTTGAATTCTTTTGTCGCATAGCGAAACATGTAATTTTCAAGATATTGTACTACATATTTGCAGGGGATGTAGGTGTCAGCTCATCGCTTATGGTTCCGAAGAACAAAGGTGAAGGAGAAGGAAGGATGACATGAAGGATACTTGTGGTGTAGACAAGTATAGAGCAGTTGCAGATTATTTAATGCTTTTGGAAACCAAAAGTTTTTTAGCAGGGAAGAGTGATCAGGAGCTCAAAATTTGTGAAAAAATCAAAGTGTCATAATTTGTATAAGTTGGATGTCAGATTGAAAAGATCATCATTCTAAATCCAATGGTGTGAATGACACTCAAATCCGAGCTCATATACAGAAGCTAGAGCCAATCAAAGTTCAGGGTTGAATTGATGACATTGCAAGGTTTTCAGTGAATGAGGAGGCGCCAAGTGGTAGCCTACCATTGGCCCTCACATCAGAAATTGGAGTCAAAAGGTAGATCACATTATAGAATCGAACCCTAGCAAGGGGAGAGATGCGTTGCGACATCGGCTAAAGTTGCGATTGCGATGGATCACAATCGCATATTGCTGAAAGGATCAGGTAAAAATTAGCCCCTGGACAAAGTCACTTGTGATTAGTGAAATTGCATATCGATGCAAAGGATATCGGTCCCAACTCTAATAGTTTATGGAGTGTGATGTGATGCGATCGTATATTGCAATCACATTGGTGACAAGAATTGACCTCGCCCCTAGCAAGGTATGGAGTTGCGATGCAATGCGACCACAGATTGCAATTAGATCGGCCACAGGTTATCAGCCCTAGTCCAGGTGCAGTTAAGTCTTGAATGCAATAATGTCAATTGCGATGAGTAGGAGGTTTCGAACGTGATACTGTATTGTGTTGCAGTTTATAATCCGACGGGTCTGCATTATCGCCAGATCACATGTTTTCATGTATTAAGTCTTGTGTAATGTGTATTACCCCTGGCGCATCGATTGCGATATCAGAAAGACTGTGAGACCATCTCTGTAACTACCGGACCTCACTGCAAGTGTGATCACTCGGCCCTTAAATGAAAGATTGGCAGGATTGATGGAAAAATCGTCGATTTCGGTGAAACTGCTAGTTTTCTCTACGTTAATGAATTTAACTAGCCATAAGCCAGATTTGGAGGAGGAAATTATGGGGAGACTAGAAAAAGTCATAACTAAGGCAATTTTCGACCAAATTGAATGCAAATGGAGGCTAAATAGCCATTTTTGGGCATTCTGAACTATTTGGAATAGGTTTCGGGATCAAAGGAACACTTCTGGATAAAATTTTTGCAAAGTGAATCCTACGGGTGCCTTGGTCAACCAAAGTGTTGATTCAGTTTATGGAGGAGTTCCAAGATAGAGATAACCTTGCAGGGGTATTCCACCCTCCATATGTCTTCTCTAGCAGCCATTACAACAATGTTGTAACTGTATTTCTTCTTTTCTCTATATGTGTATGAAGAAAGAGACTTGTTTAACTGCTTTAAGTGGATTGATGTACTTATTTATGCTCTTGGAAGTTGGAGTATGGGGTTTTGATTTGAGATCCTTCCATAACAGCTACAACCACCCACCAAAATTTTGGCCTGCACCGATTTTAGAGCCTCCCTTGAAGAGTTTCTCTTAATGACTGTGCACACTCGGGTTCACTCCATGAGATCGTGTGAGTCCTTACATTCACCTTGTTATCTATTGCACTCAAGTCTCTGCATGTTGATGTCTAATTCATGCTTGTGACTCTGTTCTGGTTATGCTCAAATCCTTTGCTTAGTATGTGTTTGTTGTGTTAGCCATGAAAGCATCTGTCAGACTCACACACGAATTCACAATCGCCATTGCGCAAGCGTTGTCTTGATCATGAATGATCAATCACGAGTGTCATGCTTGTCGCTTGCACTGTTGGTCAGTAATTTTGAGCATGTGTGTTTGGATGGTTTGGTCATTCGTTGTCAAGTCATGTGAGTGTGTTCATATGATCACTTATGCATCTTTCGACTGTTCACACACTTAGTCATGTTTTTCTGAAGTTATGATGACCAGACTCCTCACTGACAGTCAAATCGTCACCCCACTTTCAACTTGATTGATTGTCAACCAGAACAATGCAGAAACACCGAGCTAGTTCTTTCAGGCTACGCTACCCGCAAGTAACTCAAGTAATACTCATGTTGGCCACTCGGAAAACTGACTAACTATTCATCTTAGAAATTGCACAATGCTCAAGAGTAGGCCTCCCACTGTCCATTAGCCATCTTAGCTCAGAAATTGCGCAGAGATGATCAGTAGGTCGGCCTCCCAACCTTAGTGCAATTTTCCTAGCCAGAAGCTCCCAACAACAGACTGTGTGTTCCCTCCAGGAATTGCGCAATTTTTGCTACTAGTGACTGAGCAGCCAACTGGTAGTTCCCTCTTGGAATTGTGAAGTTTTGACTGCTAGTGACCCCAACAACCAACTGGCAGTTCCCTCCGGGAATTGCGAATTCTAGCTGCTATTGACCCTAGCAGCCAACTGGTAGTTCCCTATGGGCATTGCGCAGTTCTGGTTGCCAGTGACCCCAATAGCCAACTAGAAGTTACCTTTAGGAATTGCAGAATTTTGACTACTAGTGACCCAGTAGCCAACTGGAAATTCCCTCTGGGAATTGTACAGTTCTGGCTGCCAGTCTCTCAGGCAGTTCCCTAGAAAAATTTTGCAATCCCTACCTACTGGCCCCTCATGCAGCCCATCCGTTTCTAGAAAATTGCACAAATTTGGTTGACCAGCCCCTGCTGACTATTTGTTCCGGAAAATTCTCAGAGCATGCTTGCCCTGCCCTCCTACAACCCAGACTGTCCCTCCTAAAATTTCTGCAATTTTGCCTCCCAGCCAAGCTAGAGGTTCCAGACAATGACTGTCGACTCAGATTGTTTGTCTCCATCCCTTGGTGAATCTTGCACATTTTGCATCGGTAGTTGCTCGGATCCATTATACCACATCACAACCCTCCTGCCTCTCTCGGTCACCCGCATCCGAATGATCATGTGTCATGGTATACTAGGATATTTTGGATTTCATGTCATCTCGTCATGAGTGACTACAGGTATAGGTACATGTTATAGACATATTTGGGCACTTCAACCCCAATCTTATATGTCAATAAACTAGGGCTCAATAACCCCTAAAAGATTTGTTTCATACCCTAAAAGAACATGGTCATCTGATTACATCATTCCCCAAAAGTTCCACCCGAAAAACCATCGAGAAATGGCCTAAACTGAACCATACTGACTGCTACATTGGCCAGGTGTGATGCATACCGAGTGTTACACTGCTCAGGTGCGATGCATACTGAGTGTTACACTGCTCAGGTGTGATGCATAATGATTAGGCCTTCTGTAGGGTGCGATGGGCGAGGATGGACAAGTGTCTGAGACAGGTTTCTAGGTGGTTGATCATGGAATCTTCCAGAAACTTCTCCTATGACACTTGCCTCTCTGAATTCGCCTAGGGATGAGTAAGAGATCCAAGAAATATCCAAGTGGAACCAAATGTAACAGTGGAATGACACTAATCAAAACCCTAGAGATGATTCACACTTGCACACCATCTATAAATGGATCCTCATCTAAGAGATCTAGAGGCTGTGGAATTTTGTGAATTGCAAGGAAGTGCTGTATAGTTTGTATTTGATGAAAATAAGCATTGTATTGTTGGTGTGAATCTTGCATATTCATGAGGTGAAGAGGGATTGATGCTGGGAGGATGATGTTGGATCAAACAACTAGGTTGTAATTCTCCCTTCTATTTAATAAAGTTCTTCAAGTTTTCTTCCATATAATTGTGCACTTGTGAATGTTATCATTTGTGAATGCTACTGTATGTTCATTATATATCTGATTATGTAATGTTTATGATATAATAGATCAAGATGATTTGATGGTTCTTTTTTACTGTGTTTCTACAGGTACTCTCCAAGTGAGATAAGTACGGGGAGGAGTTGAAAGCTCTGTCAAGAGGGAGAGAGATCAAGCAAGGGATTAAGCAAAAGATCCAGGTTGGTTCCTTTATCTTTCTCTTATCTATTATACATAGAAGAAATCATATAATAGATAAGATCCAATGTCGAACACCACGCAAAATCTTTCGGTCGAAGGCCATTGGTGTCAACTTATTGCCAGAAGTGACAAATTTTCCATTGAGGCATGACGGCTTCAAAGTACTGGAAGGGGTGTTTCTAAGTCAACTTCTTGGATATTGAGCTGATGTCGATCATGTTTTTTCCCTTTTTCCCTTTTTAATGAGGGGATTTCATTGTCTTGTGTCAACCTCATTAAGAAAATGAAACCAAGGATCTGAGGAGAGTTCGTTGTCTTCTGTCAACCTTGTTAAAAAATGAAACAAGGACCCCTAGAGCAGAGTTCCATGTTGAGTCTTTGACTAGATCTCGTAAAATTCTAGTCAAGTCCTTCACTTGATCTCATAAAAGAACCTTCAGTCCATTCACCTAATTTCCATAAGTGGTCTGGAGAATGTAACGAAGCTTAGGGGGCATGCACCCTTGTCTATTCTGCAGACAAACTCAGCTCAAAAGATAAGTTTCCCAGTAGGTTATGTGATTGGTCTGACACACCATTCACGTTTGTCTATTCTGTGGATGAAGCCAAGGAAGTGCTTTGTCTATTCTGCGGACGAAACCATCCTACCTAACCACAGTAATTTCCATATGGCTACCGGAGACTCTCCTTTTCATCATGCTGGGGGCATGCAAATCATTTTCAATTTCATTTTCAATTTTTAGTAGTTTTTGTTATTTCTATCTTTTTAGTTTTGTCGTTTCTAGCTTTTTATTTTTGTCAGTTCTAGTTTACGAAAAAAACATGAAACCAAAAACTGAGCATAGTTCCCCCACGGTTCAAGCTCATTAAAAACTGAACCCACCTGGAGTAATTAACCTTTGTGATTTTCATTCTATCAGCTTTTTGAACCTTGGTTGTGTACCTCTCATCACCTCCATTCTTTTGGCCAATCATATGCTTCCACTTGGTTGTTTACCCTTTTTGAGGAGTAGCTGCGATGAGTGGTCTTATTAGCCAACCTCTTCCCAGAAAATACCATGTTTTGAGAAGCTCCAAGCTTACCTGGAACTAGTTGCTACCCTAGACACCACTCGTTCCTGAAAATCGAGTCTCCTTTAAACCCTTTTTCAGACTCATTAAATATGAAAATATTGTCGAGCACCTGCCTTTCCATCTCATTAAAGTGATTGGAAATGTCATCCCTCCTGTATATTTTAATATTTTTTAGACTTGAGGGATTATCTTAAGAAAAAGATCGAGCACTGACCTTTCTAGCTCGTTAAAGTGATCAGAAATGTCATCCCTCCTATATATTTTAATCCTTTTCAAACCTGAGGGATTATCTCACAAAAAAGATCGAGCGCTTGAGTTTTGGGCTCCTTAAAGTGATCGGAAAAGTCATCCCTTTTGTATTATTTTATCCTTTTTCGGACTTAAGGGATTAATCTACGAAAAAGAACTTCTATAGTTTTATTTTTGTCCCTTTTCAAACTCTATAAACATGAAAAGGACCGAGTTATCGTTGTCGTTAAACTCATTAAAACAATACCGACAAACTTGTCCATTCTAGACAAGACCGAGTTTCATTGTCGCTAGACTCGTTAAAACATAGCAACAGGTTTGCCCGAAGGGAAAATTATAGAACAAGCATATGTTATCCTCCTCAAGCTTGAAAAAAATAAAGAGGTATTGTTCAGCAATGACTGAGGAAAAAGGGAAAAAACTTGAAGAAATTTATGGTAGCATGTCACTCTTAAACATGACACTTTCACTCCATCACCATTATTGAGTCGGCTTGGGTTATTCCGTTCACTGGTCATCTCACCATTAGTCTTTCACACCATCCATCTTTTGGGGTTAATGCTACGAATCCATCTTAGTGTCGTCAACATGTTCAAGAGAGGTCATTCAGTTGAGAAACCATAATCTAGTTAATGCCTCATCCACTGCAATACATTCAACCTTCATTTTTCATGACCGCCATTCCTGAACCTTGTGTCATCAGATCATTTTTACCTCCAGAAAATCATTTGCTTTGTTTCGTGTCATAGATGTGGGATACATTAAGGCCCTCTATGACGAGTCACTTCTTGTTGACATCAACTCATTATCCAAGAAGTTGACTTAGAAACACCCCTTTCAGTAATTCGAAGCTTGCATGCCTCAATGGCAAGTTTCTCACTTCCGGCGATAGGTTGACATCGATGGCTTTTGACCAAAAGATTTTGCATGGTGTTCGAAATCGGATCATATATTCACACCACATGAATTGTACTGTAGTATCGTGAGGGTCATTATCATTATTGGTGATTCCTCTTGTGTCTATTAACAACCCACATTATTGGATGGTAATCGGGCGATGTCTTTCCATGTTCGACTTCACAAAATCTCGTCACATTGATTGACTTGTACATCTGGCGAAGATTGAATGAGTCTGAAGACCCCAGATCTAGTTTCATCCATCCGGGCTGCGATATATTCAGGGATATAAAGACATCAAATGTACAAAGAAGCTGTAGAGATGGTCATCCGAGCCAAGGATGATGACTCTACATATGAAGAATCACCAGTCCGCATCTGCAGATGACTATATGATCTATGTACATGAAATGAATTTATAAAGCTGAGGATGGGAATGCCCGCCTCAGCTAGATCATGAAAATTATATTATGATGATGTATTGTATTGTATCTTATACAGGTCACCTTCCAGTTCGAAACCTTGGATCCTCCTGATAAACCATTTCACCCGACATCAAGATTTACAACTTCATGCTTTAGGGGGCAACTGTTATAGACATATTTGGGCACTTCAACCCCAAGCTTATATGTCAATAAATTAGGGCTCATCAACCCCTAAAAGAGTTTTTTTCATACCCTAAAAGAACATGTTCATCTGATTACATCATTCCCCAAAAGTTCCACCTGAAAAACCATCCAGAAATGGTCTAAACTGACCATACTGACTATTACACTGGCCAAGTGCGATGCATACTGAGTGGTACATTGCTCAGGTGTGGTGCATACTGATTAGGCCTTCTGTTACAGCAGCTATTACTTCTGGAGAAACCTGTACTTCTAGGATGGCTATCTTTGAATTTTAACCAGTGAAGTTTAGCACAAATTCCTTAGTTACCTGTGCATGTCCTTCTTGTAGTTTTTTGCAAAAGTTCCAGCACCCGGCATCTTTGAACGCTTTCTTCACGCCTTCATCCCTCAACGCTATGTCCAAGCCTTCAGGTTCATTCCTCTGACATTTACCGGATCTGTGCTCTTTTCTCTCCATTTTTCCTTTGAGATCTTCACACCCAAATTCTAACAGCTCCGGTCGGGATGGTGATTCAGCTCCTTTTTTAATTCGGCCTCACTTGTAATCAGGCTCGCTTGAAATCAGCCTTGCTTGAAATTCAAATTGAAACGCTTCAATGCATAATCAGGCAGACTGGTCACTCATGCAGCACTTACGACCATCATTAAGGTCTATGCACGGTAAAATCTATTGGGAATGATATTATTGTGCATATCAACAGTCTATTGGTGGAGTAGTGGCAAATGAACGTTCAAACATGATACAAGAGGTACGCAGACTGGCATGAGTAGACACGAATGATGACTCACCTACGAACTTGACATTTCGGGAAAGATTCACTGCGAAATGCATGAATCCATGATTTCGTAGCGCTGTTAGTTATAATTTTTAATGATGCACTGTGAAACTGCCTAATCATGACGCGCGACGAAACTGCTAGACCATGATTGCGCTGCGAAATGGGCAAATGAGATTACGCTGCGAAATCACTAAAAGACACGGTGACTCAGATAAGACAAGACATGACTATGGAATAATGATGAGTGGAGGAAAACCAATAGGAGTGGAGTATGATTTAAGTTAAAAACCTTTAAAACTCCAAATCCTAAGTGAGAAAAATAAAATGAAATCAACTTTAACACAGACCTTTGTCATCAAACTAGGACAGGCAGTTATATGCATCAAACTTTTAGTTCTAAGTGATAACAATAGGGGTTCGGACTGAGAGAGAAATATAGAAAAAATACAGTTTTCTGTGCGCACATATCCTTACAGCGTCCTATTCATTTCTGAAGTATTTTTGTATTGAATTACTGAGTGAATATTATAAATGCATGGTCACAAAATTTATATCTAAGAAGGGAGATATCCGAATGCAGAGTTCGTTAAACTCGGAGGAGTGACAGCGCCCATCTACAGGTGACTCCAACAGAATAACCAAACACACAACAAGAAATCGTCTATACAAATTCCTATACACGAAATCAGAGTTTGCCATTACAGTGAAGAAGAACAACTACATTAAATCCAGGTATGCGAATTTTAAAAGCATAACCAAAATTCAATTCCAGATAGTTCAAATACAGTTATCAAAAGTTATTTTCCATTTACATTTTGTGTATAAAAACTTGAGAAGGAACCAGTTCACGGACTTGGGAACCGTAGTCATCACCAACATAAACCAAAGCCCCATAAATCCCCAAAACCACTCCTACGACTCGACAAAGACACTATACAACAACAGAACTAAACATAAACAGTGGCTCGAGGCCAACAACCATATGAAACCACAAGCCGAAAGACTCAAGGCAAACAAACCAAAGTAAACAGAACGATGCTACCCAAAATTCCCTTGGAATAGTCAAATGTCCAAGCACCGAAACCCTCAGTCGCTCCACCTACAAGGGAAACCAACGAACGAGAGTCAAATTACAGTGGAAGCAAAATACAAGGATTAAAACAATTTTATTTTGAATAATCAAATACTACAAAGGGTTCCGCTTACCTAACAGAGAAGCCATGACCACCACAACCGCAGATTGTCTTCCTGCTCAAAAGGAGCCGAAGACGTTAGAACCAGAAAGAGGAACAAGTATAATGATATAGCAAAGAAGGAGAGCTTACCAGTCAAGTTGGTGGAGGAATCGACAGAGAACGCCAACATTAGTTTGCCGAGACCGTGCATGAGCCAAATCAGTGCTGAAGAACGAGACCAAGAACCACATACTCATCAACCAACACACAGAGGTAACAATAGTGAAAACCCAAGTGACAAATCGAGCAAAGGACGCACAAAGGCAGAGACCCGTTAAAATCGACAACAAAAAAACACAGGAATAGTCTAGACACAAGCAGAGAAACAAGCCTTACCAGGTTTCAACGGTTCAACAGACGAACGAAACACTTCCAACACAAATTCCGAACAAATGGAGCAGTGAAGACCGCCAAGAGCATGCAGCTCAAAAGACTCAGAGCAACAAAACCCCGGACCAATTAAAAGAACCCACATTGAAACTTGCAAAATACTAGCTCGTATCTCAGAGAACCAGGTGGACGAGCTTCGAACAAACATGAAAACATCACAGAAGAAAATCACAGTGAAATCACTAGGGTCGCCGAGAGCTCACAGACTGAAGGACCGGAGAAAACACAAAACCAAATGAACGCAAGGGTGGCGAAAAAACCCTATACCAAGGCACGATTTAGAATTCCAAGAAGGGACAGGTGTCCGCTCCACATACAACCAACATACCATACCGTAGAACCTCTTAATTAAGCCCAGATTGAAAATCAAGTTGCGTATATCCGAAATCCAGTGAATATAAATATCAGTTGACGGTACAACACCAAGTGGGGAGAAGCGACAACGGGACCACGTGGGCTGGCCCCATTAAGTTGTATCAGAGCAGGAAATTAAAAAAAAAAAATGGAAGTTCAAAGACGGGGACATGGAAGAGGTGTGTGCAGAGGAGCAGACAAGGGCTTGAGAGAAGAGTTGAGAGTCCTTACTTCTCTCTTAGAAGCAGTGGAGGCAGGAAGGATAAGAGACCCAGAACTTGGGGATGATAGTGAGGAAGAAACAACAACTGCTACGGAAGGATCAGAGCAAGAAGCCCCGGAGATAAAATTGTTGAGATCAGTACTGTTAGCCAGCAGCAAACCCAAACCTCAAATCTCTAACTACGATGGCAGTCTATCCGTAGATGTTCTGCTAGATTGGGTGAGTGAGTTAGATAAGTATTTTGAAAACAAAGAGATCAGTGAGGACAAAAGAGTTAGATTTGTTGCAACCAAGTTAAAAGGACACGCTGCTTTATGGTGGGATAGTGTCCAAGCAGACAAGAAGAGGATGAACAAGCTACCGATAAAGAAGTGGCCAAGAATGGTGGCAAAACTGAAGGGCGGATTTTTGCCTAAAGACTATCAGGTCGAACTTTATCGACGAGTGCAGAATCTAAGGCAGAAAGGTATGACTGTAAAGGAATACACAGAGGAGTTTTATCGTGTAAATTTGCAGGCTGATTATACTGATGATACTCCAGAGAAGACAGCGAGATATGTGAATGGCTTGAGGATGGAAATACTGGATGAGATCAGTATTCTCTCCCCACGGAATATAGAAGAAGCCTTTCAGAGTGCTGTAAAGGCTGAAGAAAAAATTAACAGGAAATAGAACAATAGGAGAGGACAAGGAAATGGCAAAGGACGAGGATAGTCCTACAGTAGAGGATGAACTACTACCAACAACGAGGAAGGCAGCAACTCCAGAGCTTCAGGGACAGCAGAGAAGGGAGATAGCACTAGAGGAGGTCGGCCATATCAGCAGGGAAGAGGAAATGGTCGCGGAAGAGGGACTAATGTCCAGTGCTACAGGTGCCATAAGTGGGGGCACAGATCCTTCAAATGCCCAGAAGCCGAGCATGCTGGCCAGAGGTGAGCATTTGTTGCGCAGCCTGAGGAAGCTGAAGCATAGCCTCGAGAAGTAGAAAATGTGGCAGAAACAGGAGAGGAATTAGTTTTAAACAAAGTGTTGTTGAAGCCAGCAAAGGAGATGACTGAGCGGGCCCAGTGGAAGGCACTGTTCCGAACAGTTTGCAAATCACATGGGAAGTGTTGTAAATTAATCGTAGACAGTGGGAGTACAGATAACTTAGTTTCCACTGAGATGGTGGAAAAGCTGGGATTAAATCGGCTCAAACATCCCACACCTTACAAGGTGTCGTGGCTACAGAAAGGCCACCAATTATTAGTTGATGAACAATGTGAGGCTGAATTTCACATTGGCAAATACCAAGACAAAGTTATCTGCGATATTATGCCAATGGATGTATGCCATATACTGCTAGGGAGACCGCGGCAGTATGACCGGAAGGTGACACATGATGGGAAGACGAATTGTTAAAAATTTGTGAAAGATGGAGTCAAACATACGCTTGTACCCATCAAGGAAGAGGATGCAGCAGAATCAAGTGTAACAAAAGCATTGTTAATAGGAGGAAAACAGTTTGTTAAGCAAATTGAAGAAAACGAGGTGAATTATGCAGTTATAAGGAGGACAAAAGCAATGTCACTGAAAACAGAAAAGTCAGAATTGCCTACAGAGATTCAAGAGTTGTTGGAAGAATTTAAGGACATTGTGGTCGACGATTTACCAGATAAGTTGCCTCCCAGAAGGAGCATTAGCCATCATATCAATTTCATATCTCGAGCAAGTCTACCGAACAAGGCAACATATAGAATGAGCCTGAAAGATAATGAAGAGATTCATAAACAGGTGCAAGAGTTGCTGGATAAGGGACTGATCAGAGAAAGTTTGAGCCCTTGTGCTGTACCAACAGTACTCGCACCTAAGGAGGGAGGAGAATGGCGGATGTGTACGGATTCACGAGCCATTAACAAAATCACTATTCCCCTACCCAGAATGGATGACATGATGGATTGTCTCAACGAAGCAGCCTACTTTATGAAGATTGATCTGAAGAGCGGATATCATCAGATCAGGATTAGAGAGGGAGATGAATGGAAAGCAACCTTCAAAACCAATGAAGGGTTGTACGAGTGGCTAGTCATGCCATTTGGTTTGAGCAACGCTCCTAGTACTTTTATGAGGTTGATGAATGAAATGTTAAAAGAATTTATTGGCAAGTTTGTGATAGTTTATCTTGACGATATTTTAATTTTCAGCAAAACGAAGGGAGAACACCTTCAGCATGTTTGAAAAGTACTAGAGAAGTTACAGCAGAACAAACTGCTGATAAACTTTAAAAAATGTACTTTCCTATAGAAGGAACTGGTTTATTTGGGGTTTGTAGTCGCAGAAAATGAATTGAAGATGGATCCAGAAAAGATCGCATCAATCATCAACTGGCCATCACCCAAGAGCTTGTTTGAGGTATGTAGCTTTCACGGATTGGCAATTTTTTATCGGAAGTTTATTAGAAATTTCAGTGAAATCTGTGCACCAATCCTAGACACCATCAAGAAGGCCAGTCAGCCTTTTTGTTGGACCGGTGTAGCAGAGGACAGCTTTCAGCTTTTGAACCGGAAGATTACGGAGAGACCAATCTTGAGACTACCTGACTTCAACAAACTTTTATAGGTTCGATGTGACGCAAGTGGGACAGCTATTGGTGTTGTGCTCAGTCAGGAAGATAGACCAGTGGCATTTTTTAGTGAGAAATTAAATGAAAGCAGGCATAAATACTCCTCGTATGATAAAGAATTTTATGCCGCGGTCCAAGCTTTAAAGCATTGGAGACACTACCTGCTCGGCAATGAGTTTGTATTATTTTCTGATAATTCAGCGTTACAATATGTAATGCAGTAACACAAGTTAAACCATAAGCATGCCAATTGGGTAGAATACTTGCAGAGTTTCACCTTCGTGCTAAAGCACATTAGTGGGCAAGCCAATAAAGTGACAGATGCCTTGAGCAGAAGAGCTTTGCTCTTACAGGAAAGTAGAATACAGGTGATGGAATTCGAACATCTAAAGGATTTGTACCAGACCGACACAGACTTCAAAGAAGCCTTTGAAGCCTGCCAAAGTCCCGTGTTGAGAAATACAAGTCCATGGTTGGACTACAATTTGTAGGAAGGACTATTGTTCAGAGGTGGAAAGTTATGTATCTCGGACTGTTCGATGAGAGAAAATATTGTACGGGAGAAACATAGTGGTGGTCTAGTCGGTCATTTTGGCATAGACAAAACTTTGGAGCAGCTTAGACACTTTTATTACTGGCCCAGAATGCGCAGGGATATCCAACGATATGTGAGCAGGTGTAAAGTCTGCCAACTGGCGAAAGGACATAGTCAGAATACCGGACTTTACACGCCAGTACCTGTTCCGAGTAGGCCATGGGACTCAGTCAGCATTGACTTTGTCTTGGGACTGCCTAGAACGCAAGGGCGGTATGACTCAGTGATGGTGGTGGTAGATAGATTTTCAAAAATGGCTCATTTTATTCCTTGCCACAAAACTAGTGATGCCACATATGTAGCTCACCTGTTTTTCATGGAAGTTGTTAGATTACATGGCCTACCCAATTCTATCCTTTCTGATAGGGATGTAAAGTTCACAGGACACTTTTGGTGCACCCTGTGGAAAAAATTGGGCACGCAACTGAATTTCAGCTCTGTGTATCATCCACAGATTCATGGGCAAACGGAAGTGGTGAACAGGAGTTTGGGAAATTTATTACGGAGTTTGACTGGGGGAAATTCACGGTTATGGGATCGTGCTCTCGCTCATGCAGAATTCGCTTATAACGATTCGCCCAATCGTAGCACCAGACGTAGCTCGTTCCAAATCTTGTACGACATGCATCCTCGAGGAATACATGAATTGCGGGATTTGGGAAAATTAGAATGGAGAAGCGCAGATGGAGAAGATTTTTCCGAAGCAATGAGTGAACTACATGAACAGGTAAAATTAAAATTGCAGGACAGCGTACAAAAATACAAGCAGCAAGGAGATTCAAGGCAAAGGGAAGTACAATTTAATGTCAGAGATGAGGTCCTCGCGCACTTGCACAAGGAACGATTTCCTAAGGGTACGTATAATAAATTAAAATTTAAAAAAATTGGTCCCTACAAGATCTTGCATAAATTCTCAGCCAACGCCTATGAAATTCAACTGCCACCTGATATAGGCATATCAACTATTTTCAATGTGGTGGATTTGTTCCCATATACTACCCAAGCAGAGGAAGACAGTGTGTTATGGCCAGAATGGGACACCCAAGTTGGAGACAGTTCTTGGATGAGGCATATGCCTTCGGCTCAATCCCATGAGATTGAAGGAATTCTCAATACACAGGTAGCCAAGAAGACATGTAGGAAGGAATATCTGTGATATCTCGTCAAGTGGAGAGACCGTCCAATGGAGGACAGCTCATGGCTCGACGCGGTACAGATATGGAAGGCTGGCTATTCGGTGGAGGAGCTCATGGAACAGAGCCATGAATTTCTTTTACCCCTGGAGCCTGATGCAGGAGCATCTAGCTGACAGGGCAAAGACAAAAGTGAGGGAATATGGTTTCTGAAGAGGACAGATAAATTAATTCATTGAGTGGGAAACATACTTGTTTTTTTTTCTTTTCTTTTATCAAGTTACTTAAATATTATTGTAATAAGTTGTAATTAGGAGTAGTAATAATTAGATTAAAGTCATTGTTTTTAAATAGTTAAGTTACTGTTGTAAAAAGGCATGAAAATAAAATGTACTAGACAACCAGACAAAGTTTCGTATGGAAAATAACTATTGTAACTAATTGAACAAACTAAACAAACTAACAGCAATTAGAGTGGTTTGTAACAGTGCCATTAAATAGTGAAAGAAAGCACAATACAGGGGTTCGGACTGAGAGAGAAATATAGAAAAAAATACAATTTTCTGTGCGCACATATCCTTACAGCGTCCTATTCATTTCTGAAGTATTTTTGTATTGAATTATTGTGTGAATATTATAAATGCATGGTCACATAATTTAAATCTAAGGGAGATATCCGAATGCAGAGTTCGTTAAACTCGGGGGAGTGACAGCGCCCATCTACAGGCAACTCCAACAGAATAACCAAACACACAACAAGAAATCGTCTATACAAATTCTTATACACGAAATCAGAGTTTTCCATTACAGTGAAGAAGAACAACTACAGTAAATCCAAGTATGCGAATTTTAAAATCATAACCAAAATTCAATTCCAGATAGTTCAAATACAGTTATCAAAAGTTATTGTCCATTTACATTTTGTGTATAAAAACTTGAGAACGAACCAGTTCACAGACTTTGGAACTGTAGTCATCACCAACATAAACCAAAGCCCCATAAATCCCAAAAACCACTCCTACGACTCGACAGAGACGCTATACAACAACAGAACTAAACATAAACAGTGGCTCGAGGCCAACAACCATACGAAACCACACGCCAAATGACTCGGGGCAAACAAACCAAAGTAAACAGAATGATGCTACCCAGAATTCCCTTGGAATAGTTGAATGTCCAAGCACTAAAACCCTCGGTTGCTCCACCTGTAAGGGAAACCAACAAACGAGAGTCAAATTACAGTGGAAGCAAAATACAGGGATTAAAACAATTTTATTTTGAATAATCAAATACTACACAGGGTTCCGCTTACCTAACAGAAAAGTCGTGACCACCGCAACCGCGGATTGTCTTCCTACTCACAAGGAGCTGAAGACGTTAGAACCAGAAAGAGGAACAAGTATAACGATATAGCAAAGAAGGAGAGATTACCAGTCAAGTTGGTGGAGGAATCGACAGAGAACGCCACCATTAGTTTTCCAAGACCGTGCATGAGCTGAATCAATGTTGAAGAACGAGACCGAGAACCACATACTCATCAACCAACACACAGAGGTAACAATAGTGAAAACCCAGGTGACAAATCGAGCAAAGGGCGCATAGAGGCAGAGACCCGTTAAAATTGACAACAAAAAAACACAGGAACAGTCTAGACACAAGCAGAGAAATAAACCTTACCAGGTTTCAACGGTTCAACAGATGAACGAAACACTTCCAACACAAATTCCGAACAAATGGAGCTGTGAAGACCGCCGAGAGCATGCAGCTCAAAAGACTCGGAGCAACCAAACACTGGACCAGTTAAAAGAACCCACATCGAAACTTGCAGACTACCAACTCGTATCTCAGAGAACCAGGTGGACGAGCTTCGAACAAACATGAAAACATCACATAAGAAAATCACAGTGAAATCGCCAGGGTCGCCGAGAGCTCGCAGACTGAAGGACCAGAGAAAACACAAAACCAAATGAACGCAAGGGTGGCAAAAACCCTATACCAAGGCGGGGTTTAGAATTCCAAGAAGGGACAGGTGTCTGCTCCACATAGAACCAACGTACCATACCGTAGAACCTCTTAATTAAGCCTAGATTGAAAATTAAGTTGCGTATATCCGAAATCTGGTGAATATAAATATCAGTTGACGGTACAACACCAAGTGGGGAGAAGGGACGGTGGGACCACATGGGTTGGCCCCATCAAGTGGTATCAGAGTAGGAAATTAAAAAAAAAAATGGAAGTTCAAAGACGGGGACGTGGAAGAGGTGTGCGCAGAGGAGCAGACGAGGGCTTGAGAGAAGAGTTGAGAGTCCTTACTGCTCGCTTAGAAGCAGTGCAGGTAGGAAGGAGAAGAGACCCAGAACTTGGGGATGATAGTGAGGAAGAAACAACAACTACTACAAAAGGATCAGAGGAAGAAGCCCCGGAGATAAAACTGTTGAGATCAGTACTGTTAGCCAGCAGCAAACCCAAACTTGAGATCTCTAACTACGATGGTAGTCTATCCGCAGATGTTCTGCTGGATTGGGTGAGTGAGTTAGATAAGTATTTTGAAAACGAAGAGATCAGTGAGGAAAAAAGAGTTAGATTTGCTGCAACCAAGTTAAAAGGACACGCTGCTTTATGGTGGGATAATGTCCAAGCGGACAGGAAGAGGATGAACAAGCTACCGATAAAGAAATGGCCAAGAATGGTGGCAAAACTAAAGGGTAGATTTTTGCCTAAAGACTATCAAGTCGAACTTTATCGACGAGTGCAGAATCTAAGGCAGAAATGTATGACTGTAAAGGAATACACAGAGGAGTTTTATCGTGTAAATTTACAGGCTGGTTATACTGATGATACGCCAGAGAAGACAGAAATATATTTGAATGGCTTGAGGATGGAAATACTGGATGAGATCAGTATTCTCTCCCCACGGAATATAGCAGAAGCCTTTCAGAGTGCTGTAAAGGCTGAAGAAAAATTTAATAGGAAACAAAACAATAGGAGAGGACGAGGAAATGGCAGAGGACGAGGACAGTCCTACGGAGAGGAAGAACTGCTACCA
Organism: Pinus taeda; assembly: GCA_000404065.3. Classification (NCBI taxonomy): domain Eukaryota; kingdom Viridiplantae; phylum Streptophyta; class Pinopsida; order Pinales; family Pinaceae; genus Pinus; species Pinus taeda. The sequence continues at coordinate 5,250 of APFE030996275.1, read as the reverse complement.
ACAACGAGGAAGGCAACAGCTTCAGGGACAGTAGAGAAGGGAGATAGCACTAGAGGAGGTCGGCCATATCAGCGAGGAAGAGGGAATGGTCGCAGAAGAGGGACTAACGTCCAGTGCTACAGGTGCCATAAGTGGGGGCACAGATCCTTCGAATGCCGGGAAGCCGAGCATGTTGGCCAGAGGAGAGCATTTGTTGCGCATCTTGAGGAAGCTGAAGCACAGCACCGGGAAGTAGAAAATGTGGCAGAAACAGGAGAGGAATTAGTTTTAAACAAAGTGTTGTTGAAGCTAGCAAAGGAGATGACTGAGCGGGCCCAGCGGAAGGCACTGTTCCGAACAGTTTACAAATCACATGGGAATTGTTGTAAATTAATCATAGACAGTTGGAGTACAGATAACTTAGTTGCCACTGAGATGGTGGAAAAGCTAGGATTAAAGCAGCTCAAACATCCCACACCTTACAAGGTGTCGTGGCTACAGAAAGGCCACCAATTATTAGTTGATGAACAATGTGAGGCTGAATTTTACATTGGCAAATACCAAGACAATGTTGTCTGCGATATTATGCCATATACTGCTAGGGAGACTGTGGAAGTATGACCGAAAGGTGACACATGATGGGAAGACGAATTGTTACAAATTTGTGAAAGATGGAGTCAAACATACGCTTGTACCCATCAAGGAAGAGGATGCAGCAGAATCAAGTGGAACAAAAGCATTGTTAATAGGAGGAAAACAGTTTGTTAAGCAGATTGAAGAAAACGAGGTGAATTATGCGGTTATAAGGAGGACAAAAGCAGTGTCACTGAACACAGAAAATTTAGAATTGCCTACAGAGATTCAAGAGCCGTTGGAAGAATTTAAGGACATTGTGGTCGACGATTTACCAGATAAGTTGCCTCCCAGAAGGAGCATTAGCCATCATATCGATTTCATACATGGAGCAAGTCTACCGAACAAGGTAGCATATAGAATGAGCCCGAAAGATAATGAAGAGATTCGTAAACAGGTGCAAGAGTTGTTGGATAAGGGACTGATCAGAGAAATTTTGAGCCCTTGTGCTGTACCAACAATACTCGCACCTAAGAAGGGAGGAGAATGGCGGATGTGTACGGATTCACGAGCCATTAACAAAATCACTATTCGGTACAGATTTCCCCTACCCAGAATGGATGACATGATGGATTGTCTCAGCAAAGCAGCCTACTTTATGAAGATTGATCTGAAGAGCGGATATCATCAGATTAGGATTAGAGAGGGAGATGAATGGAAAACAACCTTCAAAACCAATGAAGGGTTGTACGAGTGGCTAGTCATGCCGTTTGGTTTGAGCAACGATCCTAGTACTTTTATGAGGTTGATGAATGAAATGTTAAAAGAATTTATTGGCAAGTTTGTGATAGTTTATCTTGACGATATTTTAATTTTCAGCAAAACAAAGGGAGAACACCTTCAGCATGTTTGAAAAGTGCTAGAGAAGTTACAGCAGAACAAACTGCTGATAAACTTTAAAAAATGTACTTTCCTGCAGAAGGAACTGGTTTATTTGGGGTTTGTAGTCGCAGAAAATGAATTGAAGATGGATCCAGAAAAGTTCACAGCAATCATCAACTAGCCATCACCCAAGAGCTTGTTTGAGGTACGTAGCTTTCACGGATTGGCAAGTTTTTATCGGAGGTTTATTAGAAATTTTAGTGAAATCTATGTACCAATGCTAGACACCATCAAGAAGGCCAGTCAGCCTTTTTGTTGGATCGGTGCAGCAGAGGACAGCTTTCAGCTTTTGAACCGGAAGATTACGGAGAAACTAATCTTGAGACTACCCGACTTCAACAAACTTTTTCAGGTTCGATGTGACGGAAGTGGGACAACTATTGGTGCTGTGCTCAATCAGGAAGATAGACCAATGGCATTTTTTAGTGAGAAATTAAATGAAAGCAGGAAGAAATACTCCTCGTATGACAAAGAATTTTATGTCATGGTCCAAGCTTTAAAGCATTGAAGACACTACCTGCTGGGCAACGAGTTTGTATTATTTTCTGATAATTTAGCATTACAATATGTAATGCAGTAACACAAGTTAAACCATAAGAACGCCAAATGGGTAGAATACTTGCAGAGTTTCACCTTCATGCTAAAGCACATTAGTGGGCAAGCCAATAAAGTGGCAGATGCCTTGAGCAGAAGATCTTTTCTCTTATCGGAAACCAGAATACAGGTGATGGGATTCGAACATCTAAAGGATTTGTACCAGACCGACACAGACTTCAAAGAAGCCTTTGAAGCCTACCAAAGTCCCGTGTTGAGAAATACAAGTCCATGGTTGGACTACAATTTGCAAGAAGGACTATTGTTCATAGGTGGAGTTATGTATCCCGAACTGTTCGATGAGAGAAAATATTGTACGGGAGAAACATAGTGGTGGTCTAGCTGGTCATTTTGGCATAGACAAAACTTTGGATCAGCTCGGACACTTTTATTGTTGGCCCAGAATGCGCAGGGATATCCAACGATATGTGAACAGGTGTAAAGTCTACCAACTGGCGAAAGGACATGGTTAGAATACTAGACTTTACACACCACTACCTGTTCCGAGCAGGCCATGGGACTCAGTCAGCATTGAGTTTGTCTTAGGACTGCCTAGAATGCAACGGGGGTATGATTCAGTGAAGGTGGTGGTAGATAGATTTTCAAAAATGGCTCATTTTATTCCTTGTCGGAAAACTAGTGATGCCACATATGTAGCTCACCTGTTTTTCACGGAAGTTGTTAGATTACATGGCCTACCCAATTCTATCGTTTCTGACAGGGATGTAAAGTTCATAGGACACTTTTGGCGTTGTTATGCTTCTTACCCTGCAAAGCAATACCGAACCGAGAATATGCGCGGAAAAATACCAAGAACACAGAATATGTTAAGAAAATATACCCAGAACACAGAATAGCAAAGATTTTATTACTCAGAGAGAAATGTTCACATGCCTCTTCAAGGGGGCAACCTCCAATAGAGCAGAGCTCGATTACAAAACAAGAGACGATGCTCTTCGCAGGGAGTCTCTATCCTTTATATATGACTCCTACATGCAATACCACGGGCCAATACCGTGGATTTTATTAATACCATCTATCTAATACTACCGCCCATTTAACCTTTATTTAGTACTACCGCCCATTTACAACTAATTGTGGTCCCATTTGCAACTAACTAGGTTAACCACTTACAAATATTAATATGGGCTTTATTGACTCTTGACTATGACGTGATCCCATGACATGAATAAGGGGGTTAGGGTGGGACCCTAACAACATTACTAAATGGGTTGAAGCAATTCCAGTCATAAATGCTACTGACGTAACAGTAATTAAGTTTATTGAGGAGAATACCTTAGCTAGATTTGGTTGCCTAACTCAAATTGTCATTGATAATTCAACAAATTTTTCTAGTGTTAAAATGATTGACTTTTGCTAGAAATATCATATTCTATTACATCATTCAATTCCATACTACCCTCAAGGTAATGGCCTTGCAGAATCATCGAACAAAAGTTTGGTAAAGGTAATCAAAAAGACTCTAGTTGATCATAAGAAGAGTTGGGATTCACATTTGATTTATGAAGTATGGGAAAAAAAAATTATTTTAAAGAGATCAACTACTAAATCTCCATTTCAATTAGTCTACGAGAAGGATGCAATCTTCCTTACCAATTTAGCTTTCCCTATTTTAAAATTTCTGCATGATGCAACAAATGAACCTGATGATTTTTCTAGAAGAATAAATCAGATTATTAAGCTTAATCAAATTAATGACTCAAAAAAATTGTAAAATATGATAAAATTATGTACTAAATAATAAATTTTATAAAAATATGTAGTAAATTTAATAAAAATATGCTTGCTATAGGGCACTAAAATGAATAGCTGTTGATATAAGACATTAAATGAATAGGTGATGTAGATTTTGTTAAGGTTAAAATCAAATAATATGCATATACAATTGCAGCCCATTTAATGCCAGGCTATTTATTTTCAAAAATTTCCATTTTAATTCTAAACAGTGTACTTATGGAATACAAACAATGTCTAGAGACATATATTGAATGCTACAACCATGAATGTAGATATAATGGGTGATTTATGATTTCCTTGATAGTTTGCTCAGTGTATTCCTATTTCACACAGAAACACCACAATACAATTATCCTTGTGAATTAACACCATCATACAACTACAACATCAACAAATACAGACACCATCATACAACTACAACACAAAACTACAACATCAACAAATATAGTTTGTTATAGGGTATTAAATGAGTAGAGTTGTATATTCCTATCTTTCAAAAAATGAACATATATGGCCCCGCTCATTTAATACTCTATAACCAATCTATTTATTTTCAACCCAACTACAACTACCTTATAAATTATGCTCTCTCTTCCTCTGCGGCAACTATCAATTCACAATGATGATCAATTATCTTCTGAACTAATTAACTATTAACTTCTTGTCATTTTGTACCAATTTGCTAGGTCACTAAACAACCAGCATTGCATAACTAATATTATGAATTGAAACCATCTCACAATTAATCTCATGAATTATGCTTACTAAACAACAATGTACTCACATTGAACCCATAGTACTCAGTGATCAATCCATGCCAACGATGACTTTGCAACTACACATCTGTGCTGCCAAAGTAGATTTATCTACAGTGCCTACACAAATTGGGTGCCTTATGCAAATCTCAAAATCCACCATTTATTTCTTGATGCCTTATCTGAACATTAAACACCATAGTATCCCATTGATGATCACCTTCATCTTATACTCATTGGATTGAAGATCCACTGTTCTATTGTACTATTACTCCTATTCATCTCTCTCACCCTTTGTTCTAACGAGATTGGGAAGAGATACCACCAAGCAGATGCTAAGAGGATTGCACAAGACCTGCCATAGAAGACCAAACACAGCAACATGGTGATAATCATAGTTGCACCCATACTACAGCAATTAGCTATGGCCTGGTTGGTCCTCTTGCAGAAGCTATCTGAAACCTATGGTCTTGGGGATCTAGTGGGTTGATTTCCCATCGACAAAACCATTCTCAACTTTTTAGATTTAGACTGATGATTCATGTCCTCACAATCGATTTTTTTCTATTTCTCAGCCCTACGAGAAGTTGAGGACGAGAACTAGATTGCTTGCACATGAGCTCTTAAAGCACTGTTGTGTATACTCACA
>APFE030996271.1:159475-172135 GCA_000404065.3 Pinus taeda | reverse complement strand
CTCGAACTTTAAGGAAATAGAAGAAACTTAGAGGACAAAATTGATTGGTTTAAGATATATATAATTTAGGTTTATACACTATATAACCTTGAACTCTAAAGAAATATATGATATTAATATACTATATATAATTTAATTTTATACACTATATAACCTTGAACTCTAAGGAAATAGAAGAAAAAATTGATTGGTTTAAGATATATATAATTTAGATCTGTATACTATAACTCTAAAGAAATATATGATATTAATACACTATATATAATTTAAGTTTATACACTATATAACCTTGAACTCTAAAGAAGAGCTTATATAATTTAAGTTTATACACTTTATAACCTTGAACTCTAAGGAAAAGTTTATAGAAAGAGAAGAAGCTTAGAGGACAAGATTTATTGGTTTAAGATTGGAAATCTCCCATTTTGTCAAAACATATCTCCAACCACTGCCGTAGGGAAACAACCAACCCACCACCCTGAGCAACAGGGCTAGCAAGCACATGCTAGGGCGAGCAAGCACATGCTAGCTAGCCTGATTAGCCATTTGTTTTGACGAAAGCCATATGCTAACAACCCTACAATGAATTTCCAAGTTAGGTGAATCAGTTCACCCGAAAAAGTAAGCACACTAAGAATGTGGGATGGATGAGCCATTGAGTAAAACTGCGCTCACCTTTACCTTTATTGTGACCAGCATTTAGGCCAACGAGACCTCTAACATGAGGGTGACCGATTACTTGATGTTATTCCCATTACCCAAATCGAAAATGATAATATATAATAAACGTGGAATTTTGTTCTTCTCTCCTTAGTGGCTTTTTTTTTTTTTTTTTAAGTAAAGACTAAATCTATTAAAAAAGGAAAAAATATGGTACAATCAGGCCTGGAAGCAGGCAGAACAGAGAAGCAGGGGAACCGGAGGTGAAGGAAACTCAACCTCGTTCCAGAGAGATAGACAAGGAAATGACCAAAGAGAGCATAGGACTACATCTGAAGAGACTGAGCAGAGAAGCTACCCCGAAGGGTTATTATCTATAGCACGACATTTTTTGCCTTTTTTCTTACTAACTTTTGTCCACCCAGTGGAGCTTGGCTGACTTGTAACTAGTTGTAGATGATTCTGATCTGACGGTTGAGCCTCCTTCTCAGAGTCTGAGGACGAAGAGAGATGAGCGCGCTTCTGGGAAATCTGAGGGTTAGAGGGAGCCTCTGGAACAGCTGAGGGAGGGTCCCCCGGAATTTCCTCATTCTGCATATCAGCTTCAACTTCCTCATCAACCTGCACATCTGCCTCAGATTCCTCCTCCTATGAGCTCGAGAACTCCTTAGTGGCTTTTTTATGCTATTGCTTTTTCTAATTTATGAGTGTGAGAACCCTAAGAAGAGGCAGCATGCTCAACAGTATTTTGAAACATTTATTTTATTTCAGATAATTAAACAAAAGTACATAATCTGCATGACAATATTTTAAGAGGATATATGACGCAATTGGTAGATACTACTATTCATTTATAAAGCCATAGGTCGAGGTTGGTTATCTCGAAATGATTTGTCTTTCTAACTTATGACTTTTTCAAATTAGAATGTGATTTAATTTCATATTTTTATTTTACTACATTATACTATTATTTTATACTTTATTAAAAAAATAAACATTAAATAAAATAAATATGTGTAACTTATCTGTATCATCATAATTTAACATTTATAACAATTATAAGATTTCAAAATATATAAATTAATAGAAATATTTTTATTAAAAGTTTTCAAAATATTTATTTATAATTTTTATATATTAAACTTTTATCTAATTATTTGGATGATGTTATTTTTTAAATAAAAATATTAAAATTAAACAAATATAGAAGTGAATTTTTAAATCATTTTGATGATGGACTTGAAGAAATGGTAGATTCTAATTTTTGATGTGATTTATTAGAATTAATGTTTTCTTCAATATGAAATCATTGATGTTCCAAAAACTTGATGTGATTTATTCACAAGAATTTTCTTAATAATGACATCATCCAAGTCTCCTCCGTCTCTAAAATGAATGAAATTGGAAAAAAATATTTTAATTTTCATTTATTGTAGATGTAATAATAATAAATTATTATTAATAAATATAATAATTTATAATAAATCAATAGGGAATATCATTAAACAATTTTTTATTTTTTCCCCAATCAACAAAAGAAATAAATATTGTTTTTACAGCGAGAATAATAAAAAAAAGTTTACTTTTCAATATGAGTTTCTTTGGAAAATAGGTAATAAAAACACTAATTGCTTAGTTTGTAATAAGAAAATGTATGAAATAGGTAACAAGGGGTGGGGTTGGGTAGGAGGAAGGTGGTGGGGTTTCGGAGGGGGAAGTGGGGAGGGTAATTCTCTAGGACAATGAAACAATATAATTAATATTTTGGGGCTTTAAACAAACAATTATCTAGAAGAATATACCTTGGTCCACGTTGTAATGGTTGTTCAATAGAGACATATCTCTAGTCTCTCAATAATTAGAGATTCAATTAATATTTATAGTTTAATTAAAGTTAATATCCAAAAGAATTTGGCCTTAAAGGTAGTCCTCACGAAGATCTAGAGGATCCTAAAATATAATTCTTATGAGTTGCATCATATTTTGAGACAAAATAATAACTTGGGGGGTTTCTTTCGTAAGTAGGCATCTCATTATTAGAAGGGATATTAAGATTAATGACACTCAATATTTTAACCCCTGACCAATTATTATTGAAAATTAAATATTGTTTGGGAGAACCATGTGGACTCAAAAGGAAGGGAGATCATCCAATAGTATTTATGAAACAATGTGGAATAAGGAGAATTGACATGCCGATGTCTTGAGCATCATTACTACAAGTGTGCAACATACAAATCTTATCACGGTACAGAGTCTTCTGAGGTTCAATCAAAGAGAGGGATCCTAACAGATTCCATCAGGTTTAAGATCTCTAGGGAACCTCAATGCTTTTGCAATAATGATTTGAATATGAGAATTAATGGTGTTGGTCCTTCGTTTTTGGAAGAATTGTTTATTAATTTTGTCGGAAAAAGATTTGTGGAGATAATAAGTGCAAGAAAAAAAACAAAATGGTAAAACCATGCAGAAAGCGGGACGAAAAAGAAGAAAGTTTCAAGAAGTGAAAGAAAACAGAGACATTGGAACTTGCCAAGAATGCAAAAGAAGGACATAGAAGCTACATTTGAAGGAATCAAGTGAAAAGAGGATTAGGCAGTTAGATCTTGTCAAGGTGGTTAATTTGGACCAATCAAGTGAGTGCATACAAGATTAAAGTAGTAAATCTATATATAGCCACAAAGATGAAGCTAAAGAGAGAGAGAGAGACTAATATGTTGTCGGAATAAGGACCAAAGGATTTTGATACATTATGTTGTAATTTTATATTGTTTGAATAGTTTTTGAAGGGCCCTCAAAAGATCTTGTGTAATCTCCACAAATCTATATTGTAATGATTTGGCTTGCTAAAATATAATTTAATAAGGTTGTGGCACGGATCTAAAAATATTTGTCTCACGAAGTAATGTGATTGAATTATGCAGCTCCTTTTTAATTTTTCTTTACAAGTAACATGTTAATCTATTGCTATGTCTTGGTATGTTTCTACATTAATGCTTTCTAAATAATTCTAAGTAAATATATGTTTAATCAATAAATTAATGGGTAGAATGAATGCGGTTAGCATCTAAGCCCTGACACAACATTAGTAGTCTCAACATGCCTAGTGTGAGACCTTTCTCCCCTATGGAGGAATGAAAATGTCAGGGTTGCTCTAGACTATGGTAGAAACCCTTGTTGGCACCCTCCGGTTGAACCTTGGGTCTGTACAATAAAACATTCTATGAAAAAATCGTTCCATTTTCAGGACATGAAGATAAATTGGGATTCTAGATAATGGTGACAGAGATTCTCAAGAGTAGCATTCGAGAATGGTGAGAAGAGAAATTTGATTTATTCGTTCTACAACAGGCTTAGTTCAAACAGAAGAACCTATATTGGGGCAAGGAAGAGATCCTATTCACAGAATATGCATGTGATCAATATGAAACCTTATGGTGTAAATTCATTGATGAGCTATATCATTGGTTGAGCAGATTGCAAATCAAATCTAGAACTTGGAACCTTGGCCAAATATTCAGAACCTATACCAAAATTGATTTGGATACTTTACATCAGCTATATACTGAAATAGCCAGGGTCATTGATTTTTGGGTGCAAGCCATGTTAGAAGGATATATTATTGAGTATTTTTGTGGAAAATCATGAATCATTCTCTAAAGTTGATGTAGTATTTAAGTACGGGTTGCGCACTAGATTTTTTAATGAAATTCCATTATGGATTAAGGTCCTTATGGTGGAAGAGAGATTATTTTTTTTCTAGGAAGCTAATATAGTAATGTTAAACCCTTGTACTAGGGGTAGGATTGTGGTAGAGTTGTTGTCTGGTTGCGGAAGATGAGGGGAAGTTGTGATGGATGCAAAAGAGTTGTGAAAGACATGATGTTTTAAGGCACTTAGAAGATCATAGATAGTTAAGAGTGATGGGAGAATAAGTTGTGTGAGATTAGGAGAAGATGAAGAGAGTAGCAGTAAATAGGTGAAGCATTGAATAGTCCAAGGTTGTGGATAAGAGGAATGGGAAACCGAGAGTTGCGAAATATTGAAGTAAATGAGGGATCAAATTCTAGCGAAATAGGAGGAGCTAGAAGTAATGGGATAAGAGAGGATAACAGAGATAATGGAGCCCACAAGGAATCAGAAGGAATCTAGACAATAGAGATGCCAAGACAGTCTATCACAATGATGGATCAAAGTACTATCATGGATGAAGAGATGTGTTTCATCATGAGGAAGTTATTTCTTAAGGATGATTCATTCCTCACAAGTAGCACTCCACAACGCAGTATTGCAACTAGTTATCTCTCTAACCTCCACTGGGTACTTCATCAAAATCCTATTAGTTTTATATGAAAGCTAGTTAAAGAATTGAACTTTTAGAAAGTTCATAGAGTATATGCAACTAGTAGTTATGGTAGAAGTTTTTAGATGCATTCTACAAATTTCTTGCAACCTGGTTCACAAGGATTTGTATTAGATGCACCTAGTCAATCGTGAATAATTGGGAATGTGGAAAAAATCATTTACTTGGTACCTTACATTCTTGAGACAAGGATACAAAGATGCAAAACATAACCCAGATGCCTGTAATTTTATCAAGTTCCAGACAGCTTTGCGAGATAAAGAACTTCAATGGTTCATCAAGTGGTCTGCACTAAATCAAAATCTCGATCTTCATTTAGTTAAACAAAAATTTATCAAGGAGCACAAGCTACCTCATACAAAGCAGCAAGTTTTATTTAAGTTATGGGATATTAAACAATGAGAGGGAGATTTCTACATGGGAGTGCATGTAGCAGTTTAAATATGCAATTGGAGCATTCCATGAAGATCAAGGTAATTACGGGATATCCTCGGGATTATAGGGAAGACACTACTTCTAATGATCCTTCTATTATTGGTTTACAACATCGTATTGTTGATTTAACTAAGAGATTGAAGGATATGAACACTATGAAACCTTTGCATATACATATTTGGTGCACTATTTTTATTTTGAAGGGCATCATGCTATTGAGTGCCTGAGGTCGTGGAATGCGTGACCTTATAGTATGCACATGGGACCACTGCTGCCATCACAAGGGCTTATCATAGGAGTTTTGTAGGTTTCTACTATTATCCCATGCTAAGGGAAATCCAAAAACCATGATTTTCATAACCAACAAGGTATGCTTGCTATTGAATATTTTGAAATATGTCACACTTATGGTCATGTACCTCGACTTTGTCTTATTTTGTATAAGTATTCCAATGATCCAAATAACATGTTGTTTGAGTTTCATGGGTCTTCAACTCACCATATCGACTAGTGCATTGCTTTGGATGCTTTGACTAATCGCCTCAATCCTACTACATATTGGCTCAATAAAGCTCCTTGAGTAATTTAAGGAGGAGATTCCTTAAGGGGAGGAAGAACTGGAGGAAGAGGCTCTGTTTGGTGTTACAATTGTGATAAAAAATGCCATTTTGCTTATGATTATCCATTTCCAAGGAGGCCTTGTTGTTCTCGTTGTTGAGTAAATACAGATACTACTAAAGATTGCTTAGACCTAATTCCTTAATGGGAAAAGCACAATAGAAAAAAGGGATGCACAATTCAACCACATTCCTTTTATGAGACACATATTTGCAAATCCCCACAGCACTTTTTTTATATTATATTTCAGTAAGCCTAATCATTATTATATAGATCTATGAAATTAAAACAGAATTCAGAACCCTTCCAAAACTATTCAAACAAGATAAGATTACAACATAATGTATCAAAATACTTCATTCCTTATTCCAGCAGCACATTTTCGTCTCTCTCTCTCTCTCACTCTCTCTCTATCTCTCTCTCTCTCTCTTCAACTTCATCTCCACGACTATATATAGATTTACTCATTTGATCTTGTCGGTGCTCGCATGATGTGGTCCACCCTAACCACCTTGATAAGATCTAACTGTTTGGTCCAGTTTTCGCTTTATTCCTTCAAATGTAGCTTCTTGATCCTTTCTCTGTAGCCTTGGTGAGTTCCAATGTATATATTTTATTTCTTTGAAAACTGAGGAATTTTTAAGGGTTTTTAATAAGAGGTGAAGGATTTTTATTGAGTTTGTTCATGGGCATAGTTGGGCTTCATATGATCCAAGAGGAGTCAGGGAGTATCAAGAATAACTTGACATAGAAATCACCTCGTGGTTAGCTCAAATTATGGGTGAATTAGTGCTCTTTCTTACAAGTGTTGGGTATGTATTTCCTCACCTCACTCTCTTTATTTTTCCAATAATATTTGGAACAATTGGGACTGTTATTTTCTCCAGGAGACCCCAATCTTTTTTAGGAAGCATAGGGCTATTGTGTTGGGTGCTTTAACAACTTGGTAACAATAGATAAATTTTGTTTTATGGGGAAAGGTACTCATGTTGTGGTAAAGAGTGCTTTGGAGGTCAAGCTTACAAAGGCCCAATTCTCGTTCTACGAATTGCTTCAGTTAATACCTTTTATTTTGGCTTGAGTTGTGAATATTGCATTGTTTCAATCTCAGAAATGTTGGTTTTACCAAGACCATGCACAATGCTAGTTCAGTTTTAAACCCTCGAAAGAGTGGGAAGGCATAAGCCTAAATTCATTAACTAGATCTCTTCCAAAAGATTTTATCTTCTTAGATCATTGGAACCATGGAAGCTTTAGGAGAGAAGTAAATGTGTCTCCTCATGGGGAGGATTTTAGAGAGCTAATGGAGAAGATTTCCCATGTCCAAGACGAAATTCTTAATTTATAAATATGGGTTAATCAGGTAGGAGTCATTGTGACCAAAGTTATGGACCCGTTTATTAAACAATCAATGAATATATAGAGAACTGAAGATGAAGTGTAAGTCTTGGTCAACAAGTGAAAGAATTGTAAATTTGAATCAAACAAAATCACCACGGAGCATTCTTCCTTCAACAATTCTAATGTACAAGAGCTTCCAGATCTAAATGCTCCACCTCCTCATGAGTTTGGGAGTTCAGGATCACATATTGACATTCCCACTTAAATTAATTAACATGTTTTGGAAATTTCATAAAATTTGAATATTTCCATATCTACTCTTCTTCGCACAACAATTTAGTTATATTAGAAATTAGAAAAATTGAGGAAGTAAATACTCAATGGCTAGTAATACTTTCCTTACACTTATAACATAATTTTTCAACAATATTAATAAATGTAAACAATATTTATTTGTCATTAATTCACACTAAGCCCAAAAAATTACTCTATTCATAATTAAGTGTATTGTGTGCTTGATTAAATCTAATATAAGAGAAATATTGTTATAATTGAGTGTATTGCGTGCTTCATTAAAACTTAATATAGGAGAAATATTGTTATAATTGAATGTATTGTGTGCCGGATTGAAACCTAATGTAAGAGAAATTAATTGTTATAGAAAATAATAAAACTAATGTATACAAACATTGAAAAGGTCATCTAATTATTTTTTAAACAAAAGTTTATCATATATCGATGAAATTTATTTATTAATAATTTTTTTTATTTCAAAAAAACATACAATATCAATTAAATAATAAAAAAATACAGGTTGAAAATTTATATATGAATTAATATTTAAACTGATTCAATTTTATTAAATTTAATTTGGGTTAATATTTAACTAATTCAATTTCCAAAAACTTATATTGACTTATTTCATTATATATTTTTTTGTTAAATAAACATTTTCATTTATTAAATAATTAGTTAAATTAAAGTTACGCTATGTGAAGATAACACCCAAATTCAAAATCAATCAAATCCGAATCCAAAATTAAAACGCATCCCATTTTACTCCAAAGTCAACAGGAATCTAACTGTTTTTATTTTTCTTCTCCATGGGAGAACGCAAATAAATGCTACACTGTCAGGGAGACGCAAATAAGAATTTACTTCAACACCGTATTGACTGAAACCTTTTCTGATTTCCGAAACTTCAGCTAAGATGTCCATGTTAATTTGTGATCTTAAAGCGTCACTATTTCATATCACCAACTCTGGCTGTTGTTGGTGCTCGCTCATTAATATGCCTTACCTGCAAAAATCAGGCTTACTTTGAAATCATCGGACATAACCGTAGTCTGCGCCTCTTGCATTTCAGAGATAAAGCTGCAGATTTTTCGGATACTAATTTTAGTCAAATTTATTGCCTCGGGTATCTTTTCCTCGGATTCTTGTCATATGGGACGTTTTTCAGCCTAGTGGCCAGGACTCAGGAGCAGGTTTGTGGCAGGTCTGTCAACTGTTTGGACAGAAACACCATAAAAATACACTTTCCCTTAGGTCCTTTTTGAACTTTTCTGAGAACAACCATGTTAAAAATAGCTAATTAGCCGGCATGCAGAGCGGTCTAGAAGGCCACATTGGATTCATTGTAATTAAGTTTATGTATTTAATACAAGCTTAGCTGCCAATGTTGTTTGTGTAAAATTTTGTGTCTTTCTTCTTCTGCTTTTGCATAGAGCCAGACACCCAAACATTACTTATTAGAGACATATAGATTTACAATCAGACTAAGCCCAACATTACTCAATACATATATATATTCAGTACATATATATTCAAACATTAGGTACAATACATATAAATTTAGAAGACTTACATTCAGATATATCTTTAAACAATTATATATACAAAAAACAAGTCTCATCACTAACTCTGATTTCTAAAATAAAATTTTGACATTTGGAATCGATTTAAAGAAATCCCACCTGTCTTCTTTCTCGATTCCGGAGAAATATAATCAACTAAATAAAGACGAACCAACTAGTACAAAGCCAATGGAAATGCTCCCCTGTACACCCGTACAATAATTAGAATAGTATGGTGTTACTATTCTATCGAAAATGTAAGGTGTTCACGTACGCCTTTCCTTTAGTTCCAGTAGTTCGAATGAATTTCCTGTATTCATTGAACGTCATCTGTCCGTATCTTGGAGGGCTGGATTCATCGATCAGCTCCTTTATAGGCCCGACTTCCTTTTCTCCATTAGGGTTACAGAAAACTACGATCGACATTCTGTCCTTCTTCTTGTTAACAACGCAACTGTGTTCCACGCTCTTGTAAATTCCGTTTGTCAATATCTGGGGAACATATAAGAAAGAAACCTGAAACCACTTTTCCCATAACTATAAAACAATTTTAACACTTGAGTAAAATTACTAATTGAATCACTGACCTCTATTTGATCGCCTAGGTTAATTGTCAAAGCATTAGCAACAGGCCGCACGGGCACCCAATAATCATTTTTTCGAACCTGCAGGCCAACCACATCGTTCTGTAGTAGAACGGTTATTCCTCCAGGGTCGGAGTGAGGGGAGAGCCCATAGGTCAATTCCGGCTGTGGGCACACGGGATAATAATTGATTCGAACGCAAATTCCAATGCCCTCCTCATTGCCAAAAGCTTGCTTTAGATAGTCTCGAGGCAGACCCAGATTCTCTGAAAACACAGACAGCAAGGTCTTGCAAAGCTCTAACGTTTCTTCACAGTACACCTTCATTCTAGCCCTGTCATGCAAACAATATCACACCAGAGAAAACATTAGGGAAATTTCACGATTGCATATATCAAAAAAAGTTTGAATCCAAGCCAGCAGATCTTTATTTATTAAAATTTTAGTTTAACAGGTTGAACAAGGATGTTAAGGATGTTATTAAACATGTGACTAATTTTGTAAAATCTAAGCTAATGAAAATGGCCAATTCAAATCTACCCATGCGTATTAACCAAAATACTATCCAGAAGAACATTTATATGTTAATTCAACAGTTAGGTATTTGACTCTTTCGGTACCAAACAAATGTCGAATTAAAATCAACCTTAACTACTTATAGTGCTAGCGAATATATTAACCGAAGATATTATCGACAAATATAGAAAACATCACTGATAAGATTTCCCCAATGTTCAGATCTATTATGAATTCAAATGTCCGAAAGCATTTAAAAATATGTTCTAACCTTTTTCCTGTCTCCCATACATCTTACAAAATCCATTTATAGAGTAAAAAACAAATAATTTATACTATTATATCTTCGCATAGATCTGTGTAAGTCCCGATCCATTAAACCGCATGCAAAAGAATGTCCCCAAACTGAGAGGCACGGCCTAACATTCAATATCTATATTCAGGGTTAATATGGTACTCGTACTTTTTCTGATATATCTGATCAGATGTGGAAAAACAAATAAAAATCAAATTGGTGCACCATTTTGATTTATTTTGACAATCCAATCTATAAATATTATATCCCTTAAACTCTAATAATTGAAATCAATCAAATAGCTGAAGACAACCCTATAAACATAATTCCCCTTCTTAAACACTTATTATTGAAATCAAACAAACAACTAAAAACAATCCAAGAAGAAGCATGAAAAATGCAATATTGAGTCAAAGGGGCCAACACATAGATGAATCCTTGGTCACCTATATTTCTCTGGTTTAGAAGGCCATCTGTGCTCCTCTCGTATGCAAAGTGGCAAAAAATGATGATAATAGTAATCCCCCCAGTCGAGGGTCGCGCCTTTCTGCACACCAATTCGACTGCCATATCCAACATAAGTCACAGGATCATTGGCGTGCTTCTGCTTCTCCTCCATTGGGAGACGAAAGAACTCCCTAGACACCTCACTTCCGGCCTTGAGCTGCTCCGGAGAAATGCCATGGTTAATCACTTGGAAGAATCCCCACTCTCTGCATGCATTTGATATTTCTTCCATGGTCTTCCTCCGGCGTTCGTCATGGAGGCCGGAGAGATCTATGATGGGTATTTCCTCTTCCACCACCCGGTGCCCAATGGGCTTCTCGTCATCAGGCCTGATGTATCTCGGAGGCAAGCATTGGATTCCGCTTTCTGCAATACACTGAACTCTCTGTATGGGCTCTGGCCAATCCATGGAAAAAAATGCCCAAAAGCTCAATCCACCTTAGATAAGTTATTGGATATCAAAGCAATGGCGAGGTTGCTTGAATAAGTGGTGAAGCTGAAACCCCACAAATAGCCATCCCATCTCACTGCACTTCTCGTCTCACATATATATTGTGTGCGGAGTGTTCTCAATAAAGCTGTAATTACGATTAGCACAGTATTATCTAAGATCAAACTTAAGTTTACAATAGTATTTTTCATGAAATATGTATTTTATGATTTCTGCCCTTAAATATATATCTTCTCATCTTTGTCATTAAGAATATTAAATAACTTCACTGTTCTCCTCCTACTATATATATATATATATTTTAAATAACTTTAATGCTTATTGGTAAATTAAACTAAAATATTAAATATGTTTAATAATTATTTTAATTTTTTTTGTTCATATTTCTTATTATGAATTACCTTAACAGTATATCCATTTACAAGGAATCCAAAAATTTAGTAAACAATTATCATCGTTATTTGATTATCTAAATTTCCATTGTACTTGCAGAAATTTTTACCATGTTATACTCACTCACACACTGTCAATCTAAAACCTGGTAAACAATTACCACCTTCATTTAATTATCTAAATTTTTATTATACTTACATGGTCATTTACTACGTTATATACACCTATTTACGACCAATCAAAAACCAATTATCATTATCACTTCACATCTCGTTATCTAAATTTCTGCTCTACCTGGATGGTGGTTTACTGTGTTGTATTTCCATGGACCACGGTTTACATTAGTTTGTCAGTGATATTCCTCTCAGCCGATTTTCCTTTAAATCAGATCATCAAAATTATTTGGATGGTATAAAAGTCAACGGTATTACTCTACGGCCGTAATTCGCCCTTAAATCAGATTTTCACGATTATTTGCCTGGAATAAAATCATAAGTAACTCTTTCCCTTTTTTCAAAAGTATTGAATCACCTCATTCTCCAGCTAACAGGAAAATACTTTTTAGGGTTTGAGATTATATGCGAGGCTAATATGAATTCAGCATGTGGTTGGAAAAATATTCAATTATTAAAAATAGATTTAAT
>APFE030996271.1:147021-158541 GCA_000404065.3 Pinus taeda | reverse complement strand
TAAATTATACTAATTATACATCAGTATTGATTTCTAAATTTATGCTAAATTATTATTTTTATATTTTTCTAATCGTTTTTATTTTATAGTTTTTAAGTATATATTTTTCAGTGGGTTTCCCCAAATCTCGTTGACATTTCTTGGTATTATAAATTTGAGATAGATTTAATGAAACCTAAATAACAATTTTCACACGTCCTTCCAAATTTCTCCCATAGTAAAAAAATGTTTATACTTTATACATAGTTTTCGAATGTTGAAAGTCGACAGCCGCATATTTTATTAGTAAATAAAATCATATCATGTGAACATAAATGATTCCAACGAAGTCTAAAAAGATAAGATATCTGTTCACGATACAACTCCCGCACCTCCACATATGTCACCCTCAGCTGAGCAAGATCAGCAATCCGACACCTTGACATTGCAACCAGCCATAAGAAGACAAACAGACCCTATATCTCACGTGGGTTTTTTCGCTTGGCAACATGCTCGTCACTGAAACACTGCTGTAAGTTAGGTATAGGTTTGCTCCTCAATAACTACGGCCTATTGGTCCACCGCTTTATCAGTAGATAAAATTACGGAGTTGGGGCCATGTGTGGGCAGACAGAGTCGGCAAGTGCTAGTTTAATATTTGATAATGTCGAGCCGGATTGCAAAGTCAAAACAACATGGGAATCTCAGCGAAGCATGGGAATCTCAGCGGATGTTGCTATTCATGGGGCCATTAACAAATTAAATAATTGAATTTGCTCGTAGATCATTGAATCACAAAGTTCTTATTACCCAACACACGGTGAAGCTCCACATCAGCTACAGGAAAAAGTGAATCTGCCCCAAAACAATGTGAGGTAGATTTCAAATTAAATAGGATATTTTTCCTGTAATTCACAAATGTATGGATACGTAGTGAGGTAGATTTCAAGTTAAATAGGATATTTTTCCTGTAATTCACAAATGTAAGGCTACGTACAACTTGTTTATAGTTCAGAAATGTATCGCTATGCACAACTTCTTTATAATTCCGAAATGTATGGTACGCACAACTTGATAAATTATTTCGTTATCAAAATTACCAATAATAAAATATAGGTAAATCGTTAGTTAAAATCTGTAAGTTAAGTAATATAATAAGCCAAGCTTGAACATTAGAATAAGTAAAGCTTAATGTGTATGTACTATTTTTTTGAATATGATTAAAACATATTTTTTTATTTTTAGTATATTTATGATTTTTTTTTGTTTGTTTGTCAAGTTGTGTGATTCTTGATTTGAGGTTTTAGGATCTTTTATGGAAGGCATTTAATCCATTAAAGTTATCCATCCATTGCATACAGGGACATTTTCTGTGAGCCACACCAGCATGTCTCCTCTTAGTAGCACACCATGTCTCCTCCTAGTAGCACACCAGCATGTCTCCTTCTCCTAGCACACGGCACAACCACCCAGTAGTGAGGTTTGATCTTTTAGCATGTCTCTAGCATGTCTCCTCCTAGTAGCACACCAGCATGTCTCCTCCTCCTAGCACACGCACAACTACCCGGTAGTGAGGTTTGATCTTTTAGCATGTCTCCTCCGGCTAGCACAGGGCACAACTACCCCATAGTGACGTTTGAACTTGAGGTTTGATTTTTTAGCATGTCTCCTCACCCTACCACAAGGCACAACAGGGCACAACTACCCCATAGTGAGGTTTGAACTTGAGGTTTGATTTTTTAGCATGTCTCCTCACCCTACCACAAGGCACAACCACCCACCCGGTAGTGAGGTTTGATCCCGTAGTGAGGTTTGATCTTGGGTTGCCTTACTCAAAGGCTGGATTTTTTAGCATGTCTCCTCCCCTTAGCACAGGGCAAACCCATCACCCCCATTTTAGCATGTCTCCTCCCCTTAGCACAGTGCACAACCATCACCCCCCTTGAGGGATCTACTAGGCCTATCCTCAACCACTTGTACTAGTGAGACTTGAAAGCATATCTATGATATTTCAATATCAATATATTTTGAAATGTGTAATCATATTACACTATATATCTATATATGGCGATTAAATACTCAAGTATAAATTAAGTGCTTTAGTTAAAAAACAATGTGGGATAAATTTCAAATTTGCTTATCATACAAATTGTATTGTTGTACAAAAAATCATAAATGATATTCTAGATAAGTATTTTTATTACCAAATATATCTATAATTAAATTATGGTTAACTGTATGTTAAATAAAAAATAAGAAATACAACTTCTAAGTTAAATAATAGAATAAACTAAGCTTAAAATATATTGTAGATTTTGGAATATTTTGGAAATAAGAAGAATATGAGTGAAGTCAATTGTTAGAATTCACTGATGTAATTCACATTTCCAAAATATTAAGAAATCTACAATCTACATTAAACTTTGCTTATTTATGACTTCATCATGTTTATCATATTGTAAAAATATTTTAACTTTACTCATATTTATCATATTTTAAGAATATTTTAGAATCTGAATAA
Organism: Pinus taeda; assembly: GCA_000404065.3. Classification (NCBI taxonomy): domain Eukaryota; kingdom Viridiplantae; phylum Streptophyta; class Pinopsida; order Pinales; family Pinaceae; genus Pinus; species Pinus taeda. The sequence continues at coordinate 156,041 of APFE030996271.1, read as the reverse complement.
AATTACATTTGAGTATGTAAGTCTATATGTACTAATTAAATGCTCCAAATTCAGTTTAAATATTTCAATCAAAATACAAAATAATGTCTAATAAATTTCAAACTAAATAAGATATTTTGCTTATTCAAATAAATAAGTATAAAAAATCCTAACTCCTAAATAATGTGCTTCATTTTAACAAAGTTATGCATAATTGAATAATTCTAAATTGTAAAGTCAATAAATATATATATTATATTATATATGTTAATATATACGAGAGAGGAAAGTTTAAATAATAAATAATAAATTAAACAAAGCATAGCAATTGAGTTAAATTGTTATTAGAACCTTACTATTTGATCTCTCTTCTTTTAAAAATATTAAATCTGTTCTGTTTTATTACAATTTAGTATCTATTTTATATAATCCAGCATATATAATAATATATATATATAATTATTCGTATACATTTTCAATCAATATATCATTTTTTATTATAAAAATTTGCAATTTAAAAAACAGAAGAACATATAACCAGACCCGAAATAAAATAATCCTAATTTCTGTCGACATAACATTAAAAAAAGAAATGGGGAAGTTCTTAAATGACGATGTGCATATATCCAATCATATCCCACCATATATATCCAACTTATACAAGGAAACATAGTACATCTGGAATATTTCAACCTTGGAAAGTGCGGTCGTCATGAGATAAATTTGTGCATAATCACCCAATGCCACTAAGAGGCGTGGGGACTTCATCTTTACCAGCGACTAGCGGCATGTTATTGAAAAGGGCTTGCAGTCCACTGACTTTGTGGAGATAAATTTGTGCATAATCACCAAATGCCACTAAGAGGCGTGGGGACTTCACCTTTACCAGCGACTAGCGGCATGTTATTAAAAAGGGCTTGCAGTCCACTGAGTTTGTGTTCACACTGCAAGGATGGGGACGGTCAGTTTGTAACAAATAAATTGCTGCAAGAACCTTGCTATACACAATAGACAAAGTCAGCGCACCAATGATTATGCAACGAATGTGGTACAGAATATCTATTATCAGTCACTTCGCGTCCAGTCATATACACAAATAATTATAGAGGTGTTCTATTTTAATTAAAATGCAATGCTACGTATTATTATTCTGCTTCCAGAAGAAATTGGAGGCATTAAGGGAATGGAAAATCATTTGATCAGGACAAACGGACATCACCACACGTTTATAATTCACTTTTGAATATGCTATAAATATATATTCGTGGGGTATCTCGTCGGCATGGAATCCCACTGTAAATATCCATATCGTAAGACTCGAGGGATTCCAAGGAATTATTTCTCATTAAAAGACTAAGAGTGTCTCTAATTATCTGGTGTTAACCAGATTTAGCTAGCACAACTCCCTGACTTTTCAGCAAAATTCTCTTCTTCTTTCTCTTGATCTCAAATCCCTTCCTTTATCGGGTCTTAACCAGACTTAGCTAACACAACTCCCTGACCTCTCAGCAAAGTTCTCTTCCTCTTTCTCTTGATCTTAGATCCCTTCCTCTTGATAATTTTTTTCTTTTAAATGCTTTCCAAGATCTGGTTTTCTTTTCTTGGAATATGTAACTGCTTCTTTTAACTAATTAATTAAAGAAACATTCTTTTCACTAATAACTACAAAATTCCTTCTCATAACTTAATTCACAAACAATTTATGTTTTCAGAAACATAATAGATTGTTTGGTTGTAGTAAAAGAAATAATATTTACATTAACGGTGGATATTACAACTTCCCCCCAAGATGTAACATCGTCTCGATGTTTTCCTGCAAATAACCCTGGAAAATTTTCTTTCATGACTTGCTCATCTTCCCATAGTGCTGCCACTACACTTTAACCTAGGTGATAACTCATTTCCGTAGCATTACTTCTCTTCGATCTAGTATAATCAAAGGTTCCACTTAAAAAAAAAAAAAAAAAAAAATTGTCAAAAGACTTAACTACTTTGTTTAATATATATTCCTAAAGAGAAACCATAAATGTATTTATATATTACCTAGATGTATTTCCATTTGATTACATGTTTAGCATCATAAACATATTTCTTAAGTAGAGGGACATGCAAGACATTTTGTACACGAATGTGACTAGGTAAGACAATTTGATAAGCCGCTGGTCCGATTCGAGCTAGGATTTGAAAGGGTCTGCGAAATCAGGGTGCTAATTTAGCACACCCAGCATATTGTAAGGTACTTTCTTGGCTTGAACTCGAATGTAGACATGGTCCCCTACTTGGAATTCTCAAAAGCTTCTCTTATAATCGGCAAAATTCTTTTTCCGGTCCTAAGAAGCTCCTAAATTGACTGTTACCTTTTTCACCATTTCTTCCATCTCTTCTAACATGTCTGGTCCTACCAACAACTTATCCTCCGGTCCACTACAACTCAAGGGTGTCTTGCACTTGCGCCCCTATAGTACCTCGAAGGGGCTCATTCGTAAGGATGCATGGTACCCATTATTGTAGGCAAACTCTACCAAGTGAAGATAGTCTTCCCATTTAGTGGATTGTTGCATAACATTCTTCTTCGATAACTTGATTCACTTGTTCATTTTGCCCATCCGTTCGCGGATGATAAGCTGTACTGAAGTGCAGTTGTGTCCCCATACCTTCGAAGAGGGCTTTCCAGAAAGTTGATGTAAACTTAACATTTTGGTTAGAAATGACAATCTTGGGAATTCCATGCTGTTTAAAAATGTGTTGCATAAAATTATTAGCAATTTCGACTGCTTTATAAGTTGATTGAACAGGTATAAAATGAGTTGATTTGCTTAGTTCATCCACCACCACCATGATGGAGTCATTTTTTGTTCTTGACTTAGGTAGTCCACTCATGAAATCAATAAATATTGTTTCCCATTTCCATTACAGAATGGGCAAAGGGTGAAGTAACCCTGCTGGGTGTTGGTGCTTAACTTTCACTTGCTAGCACTCCAAGAATTTGGCTAAGTATTCTACCACTTCTTTCTTCATATTGGGCCAGAAAAATTCCTTTTGCAGGGCAGAAATCATCTTTTGGTATCCGGGATGACCTGCAAAAGGAATCTTGTGGTATTCATACAAAATGAAGTTCTTGAAATGTTGTTGGTTGGGCACATATATTCTTTTCCTATAAACTAGTAACATTTCATCATTGATTTCATAACCCAATTGTTGTTCATGGCTGTTAGAAATTTTTGCTTGTTGCCATAAATGTCTATATGTAGAATCTTGCATGGCTGATGCTTGAATCTACCCAAAAAAGGTCATTCGGGATTCACTAAAAGAAATTTCATATAAACAACTTACCTTTCAACTTCAAGCATCTGCCACTCGATTTTCCTTCCCTTTTATGTGTTTGATTTCGAAATCGAATTCACTCAGGAAGTCAGCCCAACGAGCTTGCTTGGAATTTAAAGTTGGCTTCTTGAAATGATTAATCTGACTATGGTGGTCAATCATTAATAAAAATCTTTTACCAGATAGGTAATGTCACCACATTTGTAAGGCGTGAATGACTGTTGTCAGTTTCAAATCATATGATGAATATTTTTGTTCATATTCTTTCAGTTTTCTAGATTCATAAGCTAGTACTATACCTTCTTGCATATTTACTCCACCCACTCCTTCCTTACTAGCATCAGTACAAACTACATATTCCTTGTTGGGATCAGAAATGCTCAGAATGGGTGCAGTGGTAAGAAGATGCTTGAGCTGATCAAAGCTCATTTGATAATTAGGAGTCCACTTGAAAGCTCTTCCTTTGTTTTGTAAGGAGGTAATAGGATATGCCACTCTAGAGAATCCCTCCACAAAGCTTCGGTAGTAACCAACCAGGTCCATAAATGATCTTATATCGGCCATATCTTTTGGCACTGGCCACTCCATAATGGTTCTTATCTTTTCTGGATCAACCGCAATTCCATCCTTAGTGATGACGTGTCCTAAGTATTGGATCTTCTCCTTAAAAAAGTCACATTTACTATACTTAGCGTACAATTGATGTTCTCTTACGACCTGCAATACAATGTAGAGATATTCCTTATGCTCCTCCATATTCTGAGAGTAATCAGTATGTCATCGATGAATATTAATGCAAATTTATCTAAGAATTGATGGAAAATACTATTCATGAGACACATGAAGGTAGCTGGGACATTAGTTAGCACAAAGGTAAAACCACAAACTCATAATGACCATAACGTGTCCTAAAAGCAGTTTTTGCAATATCTTCCTCTTTGATCCTGATCTAATGATACCCAAAACGAAGATCGATATTTGAGAAGACGGTTGCACCCTTCACTTGGTCAAAAAGCTCGTCTATATGGGGAAGGTATTTTTTTTAACGGTCATCTTGTTTAACTGGCGGTAATCCATGCACATTCATAGGGTTCCATATTTCATTTTAACAAATAATACCGGAGCCTCCCAAGGGGACACACTGGGACAAATATAGTTCTTATCGAGAAAATATTGGAGTTGCATCTTTAATTCCGTTAATTTTGGTATTACCCATTTGGTATGGTGCTCAAGAATTTGAGGCAGCTCTTAGAATTAACTCAATGGTAAAGTCTATGTCTCTTTTTGCGGATAACCCTGGTATTTCTTCAGGAAATACATCTAGAAAATTTTGTATCATAAGTATGTTCTCAAGGGATACAGATTTATTCTTGGAGTCAGCATGCCCCACTTGGATGGCATAGACTTGACAACCTTTTCTTATGCATTTGGCTAACTCAGAGGTTGTTATAGGCCTTAACTATAGAGGTTTCTACACACCTTGAATTTCCTGTCTAACCCCTACTTCATCCCGAAAACTAACAATTTTTCTTTTACAATTTATGAGGGACCAATGTTTCTCCAACTAGTCCATACCTATGAGAATTTTGTATGACCCTTGGGGTAACACATTCATATCAGCTATAATAAGTTGACTAGCTATTTTTAAAGGGAAATTACTTACTTTGGATAAGACTCTTCGTTTTGCTCTTGTGGCTAGTTGTACTAAACATGGAATTTTAAATTTAATAGTTTGTAATATACATCTGTCCACTATCCTGGGACTAATGTAACTTAAAGTGGCCCCAGGATCTATTAAAATAGAACAATTTTGTTAAAAAATAGTACTTTCAAACTCAACCATAGTCAAGGCTCTAGCCACTTCTCCTACTCTAGATGCCTCTTGAATTTGAGATATCTGGTCTACTCCCTTCTGGTGAGGACAATTTTTGATGTAATGCGAGTCTCCACACCCCTAACACTGCACAGGTGGTCTGTTAATAAATTCGGCTTCATTTTTGCCAACATGTTCACTTGTATTGATTTCACCGAGTACTTTAAATATGGCTTTATTCATACTTCAGTTAATTTTTCTTTTATATGAGCCTTTGTTTCTAATGCCCTTATTTCCCTTGTGGATGGGATTAAATTTAATTCCCTTTTTATCAGCCCACTTTTTACTTGAATCACATTTTGGTTCATTTTGCTGATAGCAGATTCTTGCTTTTCGAAAGACTTCGTCCATAGTCTTTGGGTTGTCAAATTCCAGCCTTTCCTTCATCAACTGCAGTAGGCTACTAATAAAACATTATACTTTGGCCTTTACTTCGCAAATATAAGCGACATACTGCAATAATGATGTAAATTTTCTTATAAATTCATCTATGGTCATTTGGCCTAGGCAGAGATCATAGAATTATTTTTATTTCTCATCGTAAAACCTTTCGGTTATATATTTTTCTTAAAAAAAAATTGGAATTTCTCCCATGTTATATTTTACTTATTGACCCCATCGACGGTTTTTACCTCATCCCACCATAACATGGCCTTCCCTTGAAGCTGGAAAATGGCCAGACGGGCCTTCAGATTGAAATCATACTTGTATAACTCGAAGTACTTATTCATGTTAATTAATCATGCTTCTGTCGCCTCTTCTTACTCTCCATCGAAGAGAGGGCGCCTGATTTTTTGAAACTCTCATTGGATTTCAATTTTTTGCTTTTTTCTAAGCCTTATGATCGGACACATTACCTACTTCTTTTTCTTGGTTTTCTTCACCTCCCTTTGTTTCCACGTTTTCTGTTTAGAATTTTTGTTCCTCGGTTGTATGGCCATTCTCTGGGCTAGGGATTAAGGGTCAATAAATTTTCCTATCCGATAGGTTTTTCAAAATCCTTTCTTGTTCCTGCATTAGTCTCTCGTTGTCTGCCCATAGTCAGGCCATTTCACCTTTCAATTCTTGTACAATCGTCGAATGTCTGTATTGGGATTTTGTGACTCATCCCCCAATTACACCCAGACCTTAGGGTTTCCTTCTTGAAATGGTGTTGGTCCCGCTTCCATTATAGAGCCATGTAGCCGGATTCCCAGTTCGCCTCATACTGAACTTTGTTGCCTCCTATGTGCATATCATCAAGACTGTTATTTCTTACCCCAGAGGTCTCAGTTTTGGAAACCTAAGTCTGCTCTGATACCATATGTAACACATCCATATATAAAACAACGTATATATAAAAAAAAAATATTAATATGATACTAAATAAAGCTTGGAACCCTTTGCCTACTTACCACCACACTTACTATATAACCCAACATGTTATTCACTTTTCTATTTATGTTTTTTGGAAATTATTGAAGGAAGACATGAATTAAAATCTTAGAATCTAATTCATATGGTCTTACATATACATTGGTGATAACTCATACATGCGATGGAAATTAACCTTTAATGCACTCGTTTGCAATTGATTTAGCTCTCAATACAATTGATTAAAGCACAAACATATGTGCTTTATTAAAGGCCCTGGCTATCATGGCCTAAGTGGCGTACTGTTATACACCACGTGGGTTACCTGCAACATTTTTCTTGGGATTGGCTTCCCTCATCAATGGCCCTTGTCACTTGGGATGATCGTTCGGTTCTCGAGGGTTTTAACATTTACCCTTTTGCAGTTTTGGTTGTGTTCATTATTGTGCTTCTTTTCAACCCTGATGGGCTTCGGCTCTGCTCTAGACCACTGATTGGGAACTTGTTACAATGGATCTCCTTGCTTGATGTGAGCGCCTTCCTATTCTGTGGTTCTATTGCTCAGCTCCTGGTTTGCTTCCAGTTTTATTGGTCAATTACCTTCAACGCTTAGGCGAGGTGGAGTTCAGCTACGACATCAGGGTTTCTAAGAGGTTATACAATGGTAACTATTTCATTTTCATTATGCCTGTCTTTCTACATTAGAGAATTTTATATATATTTCTAAGATAATGCTAATCTCTAGTTTTTCTTGCTATGACTACGCAAATACCCCTTCCAGGTACTGTAACACTCAGAGGATAATGAGGCTGGGACTCCATTTCAGGTTTGATATTCCTAGAGGAAGAATCCGCCATATACCGGGTATTTCAATTATTAAGTTATCTCATATTCATGGTTTCTATAGTCAGAAGGCCGACTTTCTATGTAGCTTTTCTATTGTGTTGATAATTCTACGTTTCTTTCTTGGCTTATGGAAGCCGGAGTTCCACCGTGATACTAGTTTTGTATTTTAAAATTACAATGGCCCTGGCCATTGCTTGTAGTCTTGGTTCTGTCTTTATTACATGCAGTTTTTGCATAACTAGACTTTGTATAATCAATGAATTTGGTTTATACCATTCTCAGTCCTCTATCGAGACTGTGTGTTATATCTAGTCTGATGATATGGATATTTACAGTGGAAATCATATATACTTTTGATGTGTTGTAGAATGATGATAATGTCAAGCATGTTCGCACTTTCTCTTTAAAAGAAGATCTCTGTTTTAATCTCGTTATAGTGAATGATTAAATGGTTTTCCTTAGTTTTTGTCTAGCATTTATATTGTTTATAATGAAGCTATATCAAATATTGGCTATGGCTTGGAATTCCTAGAATTTTTGACATTTTTAATTTCTTCGTCTTCAGTTCTTTTAGAATTTATTTACTAAGCCCACTAATCTTTTGTGGGGTAATTCGTCCGCATGGAATCCCTTAAGGAGTGTCGAAATGATTCGACATACCTGCTAATTCTTCTGGCTTTAGTTCTGTTGGAGTCAGGGAAAACAGCTAGGGTTTGAATTCAAAAATCCGTTTTATTTAATGAAGCTATTCAGAGATTTTCTGATGTTGTTATTTTCTTTTATTTAAGTACTAAACCCTGTAGGGTTTCCTTTGTTCTTTACGGAAAAGAATCATTACTTCCCTATGTAATTTGTTCGACTACATTTTAAATTTAAGATTTCTCTATGGATAAAATATCGTAATTTCTTACTGAATTTGCTACCCATCGTACCCATCGCACGTAAGACAATATAGATTTATCTGAGCTTGTTACTAAAAATACTCTATTAATATCTAGTCTATCATAGGGTTTACATGCTCTATCCTTCTAGCTATTTACTGCAATTTAGATATTTACCGTGATTTAGATATTCACTGCACTATGTTACTATCTCGTCTATCATAGGGTTTATATGCACTGTCCTTCTAGCTACTTGCTGCAATTTAGATATTTACCACGGCATAATAACGTTCTCTATCACCATTAAGAGTTCTAGTCATCACTTTGAGAGGTATACTCTCCTTGGTTATTAGCCATGCATAGGTTATGAAATTCCTTTCAATGATTAGAGGTTATATATAGGCGTTTCGCTCACCAAATATTATCTTTTTAAATTTTTTTTTTTTTTTTTCCTACTTTAATATTATTGACTTGGTTTCTTTATCTTCACATGCTATAGTTTTGAATGAATATATTTTTATTATAAATCCACATATCTTATTACTATGTAATTGTTAATTTAAACAAATAATTATCTCTATATAAAAATTCATAAAAATAATTAAAAAATTACATGCCATTCATCTTTCGTAATTATACCATTACCTTCATTTTATGAAACCTGTGAATTAACGAAAATATTATTATGAAAAAAATGTTTTTCCTTTTACTTAAATATTTGTTATGTATATACCTTTGGAAAAACGCTGCAAAGAAATTATTAT
>APFE030996271.1:124520-146223 GCA_000404065.3 Pinus taeda | reverse complement strand
AATGAAATGTTTAAAAAATATCTAAAATGTTTAAATATAAAAATAATACATATTTTTTTTTGTAAGCTGAGGAGAGTCCATTCTATTATATTATTTCGGGTTTAAACCATTACATAATTCTGGTGGCCTCAACCCGCCCCGAGGGGAAACCGGGTCTGTTGGCCATCATAGGTTCTTGACATCCATCCAGAAACCAAAAATTTTAATTCTACTTGTCCATGCTAAATAAGCCATACATTCATGTAAACTATTACATTTTCTCCTATTCATAGTAAAAGAAAAAAGGTACTGGAGCTATCTTTCTACTGTAACAGAAACTATCTATTATCCTCAACAAAAATGCATCTCTCATGTCTGAATCCTCAGCCGTTTCCTTCAGTTTTCTTCTAACAATCCTCTTCCTTTGTGGCCATGTTGCTCTTCTCAATCAACTGCTGAATTTCAACAAGTTTCTTATCCTGCATCATGATTGTAATCTGAATGTTTTTTAGCTCTCTTCTCAGGTTTGGAATTCCCTGAGATAGCTCAGCCATTTCAACAACCACTTGCTCCATAGCTTTGGCCAACAATCTCTTCATCACCCAATAAACATGCAATGCCTGTTTATACAAAGTCATACGCCCTCTCGTGTTTCTTGGATTAGGAAGTAAATATTCCCAATCATCCGTCTAAGAGCCAGATAGAGCCTGTGTTGCTTCCTCCTCCAGGTGCTGGATGATTCTTCTAATATCCTTATTGGTATTTTCACAATATGCTTGCTCAGCATACTGTATTCTCTTCTCCAGAGATCTTCGATACTTCCTGGCTGTAGATGCCGCTTGTCTCCCCCTCGTCTTCCTCCTCCTCTGCCATAGCGCCCTCGCCCTCTACCTGATCTTCCTCTCCCCCTATAGCAGCCTCTGCATCCCTTGCCCTTCACACCTAAGGTGCTGCCAAGTTCACCCTCGTCCTCCTGCCCTGCCTTTTTCTTATCACCCTGCTCCCCTCCTTCCGACTCTTCACCTTCTGCTACTCCCTCTTCCTTCTGGGCCTTCTTATTCTACTGCTCAGGTCCTTCCGGGTCGGAGTCAAACATTTCAACTTCATCATCCGAGTCCGTTTGGACTGACTAATAACGAAATTCGTGATCGCCTGCCACAGGGACCTTCCCTTTCCTCTCCGGGCAACCACGTCCTCCAGTCTCTTCCTCTGCCTCTGCGCGCATTCTTCTCCTGGTCGCCATCTAAATTCTTCCCTCCCTGCTATCTGTCTCCCCTTTCCGTTCTCTCTGCTCTCCTCTAATTCCGCCTGGGTTCTTTGTTGTTCCTCCCCTTGCCACACTCTTTGTAATAACATGAATCACTTGCCTCACATCGGTTTTCTTACCTTCCTCGTTATCATTCCTCTGCAGCTGATCTTCATTACCCCTCGCTCGTTCCTCCTGCCACCTGCCTTTCACATGATATCCCACCTCTCCTCGCCTCCCTTCTGCACCATCGTACCTCCATTCATTTGCCTTTGTCTTAATTCCATCACCTCCGATAAAAACAATACATATTATATCTAAATGAATAATCTATCTTTTAAACTTCAGGATTGAAATTATTTTCACATGCAAATGAAATTCTTAAAAAACATTTAAAATATTTACAGATATTTTATGTTGTAAATTGAATTATATTATAATAGAAAAATATGGTACATCAAGATATATCAGGAAGTCATAGACTTCATAAAAAATTTCTCATTTCCCTTTTCTCTTACGCATATATATCCATGCTACTAAAGTGTCAGCTACAATTGGAAAAAAAGAAAAAAATCATTTCATTGGGCAAAATCCATCGCAAGTGGCTAAAAAAAGCATGTGATTTCCTTTTCACTATCTGAACGGTCAGACTCATGCAATCATTTCTTCTAAATAGCTGTAGACAAAATTAGACCATATACTCCAACATTCTTCTTGGGTATGAGATTCTCCTCAACAAAAGGATGAGTTGAATCAATAGGGAAATGCCTTTCCTCTTAAGAATATAAATTTGCTAAAGTTGTCTTCTACTGCTGAAAGCAGTTCTTCTTCTAGCTTTCCATGTTCGATACTGTGGAAGCTGACTTCTAGTCCCTCTAGTCACAACGAGGTTTTTGTGGCACCAAGGAAGTAGACTTCCCTTATGAGGCAGGGCATGCATCCTGGAGATGCCCTAGTTGCTGAAAAACTCTACATCTAAATGTTATGTTATTGTGGTGAAAAGGTTGCAAATACTCCTTACCACCCCATTTCAAATTGATTTTATCTGCAATTCCCTTGCTTATGTCTAGTTCCATACAAATGCTGACAAAAGAGGTGTGCTTGTTTGTTAATAGGTCATTCTCAATATTGAAAAAATGACCTATTGTGTTACCAATAGCTTCCATGAAGTCTGGCTGAATCCAATGGAGGGGTAAGTAGGGAAGTCGAACCCACATGAAAATAACTAAGGACTTCATGGAAATGGGATTGAACTCTGAGAACCAAGGGTGAATTGAGAGGCCTACATGACGCTAGAACCAAGGGCCTTGATCGAAGACCTTATGTTGATCATCAAGGTCCTCGAAAGAAACCACAAAAGAACCTTTGGAGTAGAACAATAGGTCCATGTTTTGGGTCCAATTATAATGAACCCAAGCCTTGAGGGTAGAAATAAGAGGCCAAAATATGTTAAACCAACAAATGACCACACATCATTGATAGTCCATAATCTTGTGCAATGTGAAGAGTTCATTCATTTGAAGCGAGGGGGTAGCCGTTGAATGCTCCACCAAAAAGCCTTGACCTGAAAGAGCCTTGAAGAGTTCGTATTTGGAATTAGGCTTAAGGGCATATTTAAAGGATGAGGACTTAGATTCCAAGGATTCTGAGGTTGAAATCCTTTTTTATATAATGCTCTTTAAGATCCTTTGACAAATTTAGTTGCTTCCCTTTGAAAAGGAGACACAGCATCCCTAGAGGGACTCAAGTCCTCACATGAATGCTGGATAAAAGGGAGGAGACAACATATCTCTCCCTGACAATGAAGAAGAGGGTTATTCCAACCACGTTTTTGAAAAAATTCAAAAATTAAATAAGCTCTTGAGACATTGTATCCTGAACAAATGGAAAAATGCATAGGTTGTGACTAACTTCTAGTAGAGGAGTTGTGAAAAACACTTTGTAGGCGAACCTTCTACACCGATTGAAATATTCAAAAAACATTTCATCAAACACTTTATGGGCATACGCTCCAACTAATTATTTCACATTTGTTGTTGTTCGCAAACAAAATTTTTTAGGTGTGACATCCATCTTTGCAGCATCCATTTTTGCTACGACCATAAATATCTAGAGGAAGCCCCATAAATTCGTCATATCAGTAGCAGGGATTGAAAATTCGGAAGAAGAGAGTAATGGGATGGTGACCTATCTTTTTGGAATATAATGTAATGCCCAGAAATAACTTCATCGACATTTGGGTGGGCATGATTTTTAAAAAGATCTTGCACACTCTCTACGGAATCAATTTTTCCCCACTTGGATTGATGAAAGGTTTTACGTCTCTAGTGGCCATGATAGCATAGCTCATAACAAGGTTTCATTTCTCTGTTTTATACATGAGATCACTCCTTAACAGAAATATCTACATAAAAGTGTTGTTTGAACATTATTTTATATATATATATATATATATTTATATGATTGTTGATTTACTTCTATGCAATCTTACTATAACAAAGCTTGTAATGACCCGATTGATCAAATTACTTCATATGCGAACAATGACAATGCTCCCATAAATGAGATTGAAATCTATGGGAGAAATCAATATAACCTTTAAAAACATCACTAATTATGGAAATATCATTAATGTAATTGAAGAAGCTTTCAAATATTATAAGGATGAGGTGTATGCTCATCTTGTTAACAATCCCGACATGATTTTCACCAAGGATCTACTAAATGTACAAATCAAAGAGTGTGACAAGAATGACATAGGCACAATCTTTTCATTAATGTTATTCATGACATGTTATGTTATCTTGAAAATATTTTTATCTTAGTTAATTCAATTAAAAAAAGGATGCTTGTAGGTAAAAAGATCAAAGCTTCTTAGTCTAAACCAATTCAAGGATACTTCATTTCTTCAAGTAATTCACAATACATGTCTAGAAAAATGTCATTGAAGTCTACAAAGTGCTACAAAATCACTTAGCATAGTTGTGCACTGGACTATGTGAGGAAAAGAAAAGAAAAACTATATGGAAGAAGAGGAAGAGAAGACGAAAGAATTAATTGATCAAGGTTCACCAAGGTTCACATAGCCACTAAGGGTAGTTAAATTGATGATAGTCGTGTGTTGTGCGATCTACACACAACCTCACATTTTATTTAAAATACAATAGAAACCCTTAAAAAAAAATTCATTTTGTTATATTTCAAATGGTCATTAAAAATAAAACATCTTTATTTTCTTTTAAATCACTTAAAAAAATATATCTAAATTCCCAAAAAGTAAGAAATTTCATCAAAATATAGGCATCTGAATGAATAAATGGTTTGATTTGCTCCCACATCCTGATCTCTCAAACTCTCGGATCTCTCAAACTCTCTGATGTCCTCAAACCATGCCTTTTAGTGTTTTTTTAGTGTTTGAATATTTTTTTAAAGTCATATATGGGTTTCACCGCATTTTTAATAAGTTTTACACAACCTTTTTCTTGGACCCCATTACATATGAACTACAAAGAGTGTGCTTTCAATAAATTTTTATTTTTAATTAGTTTTAATTGGTTGACTTACTGTGGACTGTGGGAAATTTTATGTACTTTCAATTGTTTCATCCCAAGGTCTTGAACTCCTTCGCCATTTGGATTTAATAAAAATAAAAGATCGTGATATTGCCATTTTCCTTCATAATTTGATTTCAACGTTTTTCAGCTTTCGTTAATAAAATGTGTTTTACCATTTTATATGGGGATTCAACACATTTTTATAAATATTGATATTTCTTATAGTCTAGACCCTGGATACATTTGGATCTTTGTTATTTATCTAATTTAATCTGTATTTGATTAGTTATTTCTTTTCAATATATTTTTTTTGTTTTTTAATAATAAAATTCAGATGTCTAGTCGTAAAACATTTTCAAAAGGACACATGTTGGAAGGGGATTGATGCAGTATAAGGGTCTTACACTCCTTCCTCAGTGGGCTTTACAGGTGGTGGCCTTGAAGGCGGGGTTCCAGCTAGTCCTCTATATAGAAGAGGGCATTCTATGGAAGACTCCCTTTAGTCTTACATAAGGGGGTTTATCTATGGATTTTGAGACTATTCGATTTCATCATATTTCCAAAAATAAAATAAAGATTTAAATTTTATTAAATCTGATTTTAATAATAGCACCCGGCATTAAGTTAAACGCTAATATTGTAAGATAGTCTAAACCTCCACACCACTTTGCTAAAGTGACAAATAGTTGGTTATTTATTGTATATATTTTTTTGGTTAATTGTGATTCTACCAAAGCGTTAATGCTTTATGTGCTTAGATGATTTTAGAATTTTTTTTTACTTTTATTTTTTATTCTTATTTTTACTCTTTACAGATTACATTCAAACCTCCGCACATTAAAATAAATTTTATCTTTTTAAGTTATTCATGTGCTTTCTGTAATTGAAGTTACAAATTTAGGAGAGAATTACCAATTAATTGAATTGTTTCACCCCATCTGGTTAATAATTGTATGTATTTTATTTTTAAATTCATTTTTGTTTTCAATTTCTATGTTTTCTCAATTTTTTTTGTATGTATTTTATTTTTAAATTCATTTTTGTTTTCAATTTCTATGTTTTCTCAATTTTTTTTGTATGTATTTTATTTTTAAATTCATTTTTGTTTTAAATTTCTATGTTTTCTCAATTTCTTTCTATTATTTAGAGAAGAATAATTGGAAAAAAGGAAACACAAGATACTAAACCTATGTTAGAGCATATTAAAATGAAGATGAAAATGGTAGGGGTTTAGTTCTCAAGAAAAGAATCCTAGTTCTACTTTATTTTTAGACAAAAAATTTAGAGCAAAAAATGCAGGAACTATATCTTCGGAAGAGATATATGATTTATTTGAGAACAGTGAATGGGTGAATTGAGAATGATTATAAGAACACTCATCCCTAGACTATCAGAATTATGAAGAAATTAAAGAGATGGAGTTGCATAAAATTGCCATGAGACCAACAATGTTCTTGTATTATGACATGGTGAGTTGGATTATCTCACATACTTATTTTTGGACGTGCTCAATAGTTGAGCATTAAAAAACAATTATTACTTCCTAGAAACCTGAGTTATTATAGTCTATTTATAAACTCATTCCTCCCAAAGTTTTCCTAACCACAGATTAATTAATTTGTTTTGAGAATGATGTACTTAAGAAAAAGAATAGGCATTTTTCTACATATAATAAAAAATGGTTAGATGATGTAGAGGGTTCCAGGATGGAATTAGTTAAACTTTATCTAACAACTCAGTTTAAGAACCCTCACTTATTTTAAATCAAAATCCTTTCAAAAATTTACGGTGATCAAGACCTTATGTAATGTTCCTACAGAAATTTATGATTTTATTAGCATGAAAAAAACTAGTATTGATTAATATGTAGACGTGATCTAAATGGATGGTCACAAGAATCAGTTAGAAAACTTCCACCAGTTTTCAACAGTTTACAACTACCTATGGGTACTATCCATATCATTCATTCTCAAGCTCAAATCAAGGAGGAATTCTTTCTTGTTTCTTTTTTTTTTATGGATGGTAAAGCGATTGATTACGTAGGATTTGAGTAATTGACATAAGTCAATTAAGTATTGAAGTCTATAAATAATTTTGTAATGTGAGAAGCTATGGAAATAGAGATTTCTTCGACAATACTATTAGATTGTTTTTATTCGTTGAGATCCATTTGAGATGAATGAGAAGGAGAGGATGATTCCTTTCCATAGTCAATGCGAGTGGTAGAATCTCAAAGCACTTATCTATGGAACCGTGAGCACACTTTATATCATATCCATTTATCATGTCAATGAAGAGTTCAAAGCATTCACCTTCTCCATCAACCAATAAGAATTCTTTGCTAATTGATTGGGGGAACAAGGAAGATGTGTATTCCTATTGTATCACAATGAACCAAAACACCGTTATGAGAAGCCATTACCTTGTTAGTATCCGAGGGCTCCATTGTAGGATGAAATTCATGCCTCTAAGATTCTTCAGGGCTTAGTGAAGAAGGATAATATTTCGATAGATTCTTTTGACATGGATGCAAAAAGCCTCATGGGAATTTTGGTCACTTGTTGGGGAATCTTTGTAGTGACCTATTAAAGTGGTGGACCGGTGAGTTATATTTTGCAATAAAAATTTCAAAAGATATGTTAATGTTACTGGACATTTTTCCAAATTAGCCCAAAATGACTGTAAACTGGATCAATCAACATCCATGAACACTCTGTCATAATCCCCTTACAAAGCCCTAAGCATGAATTCTCGAAAAAATCCTAGTTTTTAGGTTTTTCTGCACAAAAACCATCTTTTTAGGGCCAACACACCTTGTCTTCTTGTCCATCGGAATTGGGTGCAAGTTGCATACTTGAGCATTATTGTTGAGCAGCGCGGGTTGCTCCTTTTACAGGTGTGCCGATTCTACAAATTCAGGAAAATTAAAAAATATTTCTGAAGCTTCGTCTTCTAGATCCTTCAAAGGTCATTTTAACTATTTACCACAGATATAGATCTAGAATTCCTTTATGATCATATCTTAGAGACATTATTTCTTATCCCTTTAGATTATCCTTCCTCATAAGTGGATCTCAAGCCTAGTTTACCTGTAAATCCTAAACTATGATGTTTAATCTATAAATTTACTACGTCCCATAGAGTATGGGTTGACTTTTGGAGATTGCTATTGCCCTCATGATGTTTAATTTGAGCTTAAAGTATTATCATGCAGTTGCATTAGGGTTGAATGTGAATATTTTGTTTGTGACAAGGAAGTACAAGTCAAGTGGGGAAACATATCTACAAAGTCAGCTTCTATTTATGGTTGTAATTCTCTCCTTTATTTGTTAATACAAAAATTATTTGTTTTCCTATACTTGTGTTATTCTTACACTCTCATATTTCAATGCCATGTTGACTCACTGAATGAACATATTGGATTATGGTAAGTGGGTGTTATAGTTTCTTTTCTTATTTTAGTCATTGTTGCAGGTTCATTCTATATCGCGTGGAGATAAGATTGAAGCTTACAAGTGAAGAAGAGAGAAGAGCTGGCTACATATTCTGGGGTGGTTCCTTTTTCGATATTTCAATTTCTTTAAGGAAAACATTGATTCGTTGTGTCCTTTTTTGTTCTAGATCAAACCACTAGATCTAGGGAATTCATTTTTGTCTGCAATAGTGAAATTTCACATAACAAATTGGTGACCATATTGGGGATTGATATTTTCCCTTAATTGTTTCCTTGAGCTTATAATATTTTCACCTATCAAGGCCATCTTGATCGACCTATTGAGACAATGATTGACCTTAGAAAAAAATTGTTTTGATCTTAGTTGATTTTTTCTGTGTCGTATTTTGGTTGAAATAGTGCTATGCATATCCTGATATGAGATAGAGCACCTGAGTGCATTTGTTTCTTCTCTATACTTGCGCTGCAGTGCATTGGTTCCTGTTCTACATTTGCATTGGTCCTATAACATGCAAAATCTTGCATTCCTCCACATAGCTCTTTGATCTACTTTTGCCTAACAAGTTTTCCTTTTGTCTCTAAGTTTGTCTTGGTCTCTAAAAAGAGTTCATTATGTTTGCTTGTGTTTTTATTAGCCTTTGATAACAATTTCTTTAATTTTTTATTTGTTATTATCAATTAGGTATTTTGCAAACTTTTTTCTTGATCATTGATTGGCTTGAAGAAATTTTATTATAGTTATATTCTTTGTGATTTATCTTATCAGTGATCTAGTTACATATTAGTTTTCATTTCATTTGAAGATTAAGAGGAAAGAAAAAAAGATCATTTTTCATCATATATGGTTTTGAATTTAAATTGGAACAATTGCATTAGAAAAATATACATAGGAAGTGTTTTTTGCTACATTTGGTGTGTTGCATTACTCTTTGTTTCTTCCCTTACTGGTAGATATATTTTCATTGAAAAGTAAATATTCCTTATTATCATGCTAGATTGCATTGTAGGGAATTTAGGCTAACTTATGGTGAGCCTTGAAAACTGAAACCTAATCAAAGATCAACTCTAAATTTATTGAATCAACCTAAGGATAATTTATAACATTAATGCAAACATCTAGAGGCCTAGGCTAGAGATGTGTTTCAACATCTTTAAATGTAGGATCTGTCATTCTTTGGTTCTATTACATTATGGAGGTAGTCAGTATTCAAGGTATGTAAGTGTATAGGATCATTCTCCACATTCCTTCAGGTATATTGGATGACGCTCCATGCATGATAAGTATATCGTAATGTTTCCTATCATATAAGACGCATTAGACAACCCTACTAAAGATTATGATTCCCCATACCTTCGGGTATATTTTGGAAGTCCTCTATAGGTTGTCATCCTGCCATGGGTAACTGAGGTGAATGCCTTGCACACTGTGATACACCAAACACAAAATTCATGGATATTTCCTTCACGTACGTAAATCCTTGGTTTACCAAGGTGGTATATTACAATTTAGAGTGACTTGGTAAACCATTTTGCCTAGTTACCCCTTTTTTAATTTTAGTTTTTTAATTAATTTCTAAAATTTATTAAACCATCATGGAAGAACAACACCAACAACCCCTTCATTTGTGTAGGATCCAAATATTTCCTTCTCTTCCTCCAGAGGTAACTGCTGGTCATCAAAAGAACAAAAATATTCAAACTACTGAATCCAACACTTCAGAAGCTACCCATTATGGACCTACATTTGAAATAAACCAACCAGAATCATGGCATCTTGTGATTACTAAACCTAATATCAATTATCTACTCGCTGTTGAGTCTATATAGTCGAAATTGAAAACCTTGAAACGTTATTACCCGACGCCATTGAACCTAAGTTTCCTAACCCAAAAACATTACAAGATAATGCTATATAAGCCAAGGAGACTCAACTAAATACACTTGTTACTTCAGGGTCTTCCTCTTCACGTCCTCTATCTTTGACTCAACCACAATCCGTATATATTGGACATGATGGTGAACAACTTCCACCTTGCCTTTTGAGTATTGAGGAGATTCCTCAAGAAGAGTCTCAACCTTCTTCTTCTGTCCATTTAAGAGGGATTCATCTATATCAAGTCTGTCCTCCTCATACTTTGATATAAGCTCATTTCTTTGATACTCCTTTTTTCAACTCACCTTCTAGTTTCCCCTGGTAATCCTCTATGGGAAATTTAACCATGACTGAGTTTTCTATAGTTTATTAGCCAACAAATGCCATCATGAGAGAGACAACCAATGTTGCATCTACTGCCATGTTTGTAATGTCACTAGAAACACATTTGTATGGTGGTCCGTCAGTTCTAGCTAGTTACCAATCATTATTTGGTACCTTTTTTGGTGCTTCTACCAATCGATGGAATTCTCCCATGCCATCCTCATCTGTAATTCCATCTGGTACTTCTTTGATGAGCGTCATGCAATATTCTCCTCCTGCTGTATCCAAACCTTCAGTAGAAAAAATATGTTTCGTATGTTACTGTACATGGACATCTACAATAACCCACTCCACCTTAAACTGGGTACCCTCCTACAAGATGATAACTGCCTCCATATTCCCCTTATCTTTTAGCAGTGGGGTAGCCTATTTCTAGAGTGTTTCAATTTCCTAAAAAAATACCACAAGCTGGTTATGTATCCTATTTGAGTCCTCCATTTCCAGGAATGGCTTCCAATCCTTGGAATCCTATGTTTCCTATATAACCTAGCTTGATTATGAATCAATCCCAAACTTCTCAACTTGTTCCAGCTACACCCTAGGTTCCTACTTTTAAACTGATATCTCAACCTTCTCAAGCTTTATCTCAAGTAAGTCAATCTATGTAGGTTTCACCTCTAACTCAACCTATTCCACCAGTATTTAGGACCTCCCAAGTCCCAATCACCCAACCTCTTTAAGGTACCCTACAACCTCCACCGCTTGGTTAGGATTTTACTCAAATGTAAGTGAATAAACCTGTATATGGAATGGCACAGGAACAAACTAGACAACCTCATGTAGGGATTATGCAAAATATCCCATGGAAACAATACCAAGGTATTCCACAAATGCCTTACTAAGGTCATTAAATTCAAACACAACCATTTCAACCCTTTCAAGGTTATCTTCAAATTGGGAAACATTGTTATGTTTACTGAGGCTACCAAAATCCTCCTTACCCTGTAGTGCAGATACTTATTTCTCAAGCTATTCCATCTTACACAGGTTACCCTCCACGAGACTTTAATAGTAAGTTTCAATTTTTAGCAACCCTTGATTTTCCATATTTGATTTGGCTTAAAAATTATCCCATTTGTTAATCTTCTTGCTAGCTAGTCATTCCTGCAAAATTACTGAGTGATATCCTAAAATTCAATGGAAATCCTGGAGAAGACCTGACCACACATGTTATGACATATCATTTATGTTGTTCATTGAAATATTTAAATGATGATTCGATTTGTTTATGGATTTACAAGAAACCCTTAATAGTATGGCAACAAAGTGGTATATCTAATTTCCAAGAGCTTCGTTTAACAATTTCAGTGCCTTAGAAACCATGTTCTTAACCCATTTTTAATTGCCCATTTGTTATGAAACTAAAACTAAATTTTTGACCTCCTTAAAAAAAAATTGAATCCACTCACATTTCTCATCATAGTCATGAGTGGCAACATCATCGTTGTTTGTCCAAAACCTTCATTCTCGATCAGTTATTGGCTAAATGGTTTACTAAGTCTTTGTTACCATCTATAATTGAAGACATTTCTAAACGAAGAGTTTTTAACGAAGAAAAAGTCATTGCTCATGCTCAATATCTTGATCTTGTTTATACTCAATCTGGCACACTCTATGACAAAATACCCAATGATATGAGATCATAGCATATTGCTCCACCGCCTCCCAGTAAAGAATCATATGCTATCAATGGCTTGATTGGTTTTGCTAGCTAGCAATTGGTGGGTAACCTATTTATTTCATCTCCTGCTATGGTTGCCTAAAACCCATATTCACCTACTCCTGTGACTACATTTGAGATTAATGTTATCCAATCCATGAAAATAAAATATCAACAACTATGAAGTAAGAAGAAATGAAAAGGAAAGAATAAGAAAGATAATTCTTTGTAGGAAAAAAAAAAAAAAACCAGTCTCCTGAAGAAAAATGGAAACCTCATTATCCTTGCTTAATCTGTAATGAGGAACCTTTTACTTGGGACTGTCCACATTAGGCAAAAGGTAATCAATTCCTCATGTCATCATTTTTCACGCCGTTGTGTTAATAGATCCCTTTCCTAACTAGGACACTAACATGGTTGCATGGGATCCAACTTCATCTTGCCTTGTTATGATGCTATCCTCCACTAAACAAAAAAATGAAGTTATGGTGGTCATGTGAAATGAGGACTAGGGTAATATAAATCGCTTAGTTGTTAAGGCTACTAATCAACCTATTAGTTCTACCTCATATACTTCGGATCCTTCTCCAAATGTGGTTCCAACCAAATAAGCTATTAGACCTCCTAAGGTCGTTATTCACAAATCAACATTCAATCCTCATGTGATAGCTACTCAGAATTATAACATAGTTGAGAATCTCGCTCAAGTTACTTGAGCTATGTGAACTCTAGAGGCTTTGAAAAATTATCCCACCTAGAAAAGGGCTATACTTGCTACAATTAGGGGCATCAATCCTTTGTATTCTAGTCTTGTAGTCTTTAATAATGAGAACCACACACTAAAACTTCCACTGCAACTAGATTTTATGATCCAAGTTGTTCTTCGAAGTAAGACAATCCATCGCATAATTATGGATGAAGACGTTTCAACCTATATCATGAAATTTTCTTGTTAGAAGTATATTGGTTCTCCTTAACTCAACCAGTCACCTACTACTCTCTAAGATTTTGATGGAGGAGGCTTCAAGCCTTACAAAATTTTGAATTCGTTACAAGTAGAATTAGTTGGTAAAACGATGTAATTAGAAGTTGACATTATAGATCGAACATTAGATTATAATCTTTTACTAGGCCAAACATTGATTTATTCCATGACTGCTATCATTTCGACCTATTTTAGGATGATCACATTCCTTAACTAGGGGGTATCATGGCCATTGATCAGCTCAACTTTTTTGCCAATAATTCTCAGATTACTATAAAAATCCATATTTTGGGTGAATCCCCACACTCTTATCAACATGTTGGAGTTTTATTTCTTAGGGATTCCACTTTGATGGGAAAAATTTTCCTTTATCAATATGATTTTGTCTTGTATTATTCCATCTGATCATTCAATAGTACTAGATAATTCTAATGCTGATACATTTAGTGACTGCATGTCACTCAATATTGTTGAACTCAAATATGAAACCATTTATTCGACATGTTCATCACATGTTTATTTCTCCTCCTCGGTAGATTGGTTCGATCATTCCTAAGATTATGGTTCGCCTTCTGATACTTTCTCTAATACATTCCCTACTGATGAAATCGACATGGAAATCATGATGTCAAATGATGCATCATGGGATGATAATCATCATTGTTCCTCCTTACATTATACCTCTAAGGATAATCTTTGTGATATTTATTCACCTGATGTCATCGAGATACCTACGAATCCCCTATCTATTCACGATGTTGACTATGAGAATAATTTATCCAGTATTGAAGAGACTATTTATCTTGATATTTTTATTAAACTCAGAATTGTTGAAAATTTACAAATTAGTGCATCTTGTTCTCCCCATGAGGTCAAGATCTATAAAGCCCTTTTATAGGAATTCTGAGACGTTTTCACTAGCACATATGAAGAGATGCCAGAAATTGATCCAAATATAGTTGTACATGAAATCAGAATGCATCTGGATGCTAAGATAGTTCAAAAACTCTTGCATTTGGTCCATCCTAAGAAATATGTTTCTATTAAGGAAGAGGTTGAAAAACTTATACATGTTGGTTTCATTTACCGAGTTCCTGTTACTAAATGGGTCTCGAACATTTTTCCTATAATGAAGAAATAAGTCATGATTCATTTTTGTGTTGATTACTAGGATATCAACCGTCCTTATAATAAGGGAAACTATTCAACCCCATTTATCAATCAAATTTTTGATGATTGTGTTGGAAATGATGGTTTTTAATTTATGGATGGTTTTTCTAGCCACAACCAAATCAACATAATCCCATCGAACCAACATAAAACTGCATGTATTAGTCGATGGTGCTTGTTTTCCTATCGAAAGCTCCCTTTCAGTTTGGAAAATGTCAGTGCATCTTTCCAAAGGGCTATGAATTATTCCTTCCATGACTTCAAGCACATTGTACAACCCTTATTGGATGACCTACCTGCCCATTCTAAACATCATGATAATCATTCAATGCATCTCAAGGCCATTTTCTTACATTGTCGACATTATAATATCAAGCTAAATCTACACAAATGCGTGTTTTGTTTTCAATCCAGCTGACTTCTTGGATTTTTTGTGTCAAATAAAGGAATTTGTATTGATGCACTTAAAGTACAAGAGATCCTTGATCTTCTTGCTCCTTCCTCACTTATTCAGTTACAATGGTTCCAAGGGAAGGCTAACTTTCTACAGATATTTGTTCCCAATTATGTTGAATTGACCAAAGGATTTTCTCAAATGTTGAAGAAATTGATTACCTTTCATTGGGATGATACTGTACAAACAACATTTGATGCTTTGAAATATGTTAAGCTTTGAGTGTCATTGTCGTATCCTCCCGATTATTAATGTTATTATTTCTTGTATCTCAGTACTATAGTTACTACCATTGCTATGTTTTTGGTCCAAGAAGATGACATAGGGGACAGACATCCCATTTATTATTTGAGTCATAATTTAAACAACACAAAAATAAAATATATTCACATTGAAAAGCTAGCTTTGGAAGTTGTTGAAGCTGTCCATAGGTTTCGCCACTACATTCTACTTCACAAGACTATGGTTTTTCCTAATTACAATCCAATGACATACATCTTATCACAAAAAATGTTGCGGGGAAAGTAATCCAAATGGATTGTTATTCGCTAGGAGTTCAATTTATAATTCATCAAGTCTAAATCAAAGAAATCCTTTGTCTTTATTGAACTTATATGTGACTTTCCCTCTTTTGAAATTGAGTTGACATCTAAAAATTCTATTCTTGATGAGTCATTGTTCCTAATTGATTCATATTATCCTTGGTATAGATATATCATCATCTATATCGAGGCCTAGAATTTCTGGCCTAATTCTTCTCACTATAACAAACAACATATTATATACTCAACTAACAATCACATTATAATTAGTGACACACTTTATCATTGTGGTATTTATACTATATTTAGACAGTGCCTCACTCATGAGGAGGCTGAGAAAGCTCTAAAGGAATTCCAAACTAGAGCATAAGGTTGACATATGTTTGTTTATGCCACCGTCCAGAAGACTTTTCTTGGTGGTTACTTTTGGCCTACCAGGTCTCGAGATTTCATCCTCGCTGACCAAAAGTGTCACACTTTCTAGATCTATGATAGTAAAATCTGTTCCCTACCTACTCCTTTACATCCAGTTATTGTCATTAGACACTTAAAAAAATGAGTCATTAACTTTATGACATGTTACCCTCACTCAGTTGTGGGGAATGACTACATCATTGTCGTTGTATATTATTTTACCGATTGGGCCAAAGTGATGCCTACATATAATAAAACTAGTGAAACAACTCCTTTGTTCCTCTTTAATAATGTTATTGCTGGGTTTGGTGTACCACAAGCTATTTTTACAGACCATGGGAAACATTTTTGAAATCACATGATATCTGAACTTGCTGCCATGTTTGGTCTTCAACATGACATCTCAACTCCCTATTACCCATAGGAAAATGAGAAAGTAGAAGCTATTAACAAAATTTTGAAAATGATGCTACAGCACATGATAGGGATTCACAAAATGAATTGACACCTCATCCTTTATGCAACTTTGTTGGAATATCAAGCCTCTTTCCAGACTACAATTGGATTCACATATTTTCAATTGGTGGATGGTCTAGAGGCAATTATTCCCTTCAAATGCAAGATTCCATTCTTGAAGATTGTCGTCAAACTTTTCCCCACAACTTTCACAGAAGAAGAGTGTCTCTTGCATATAACATGCCTGGATGAAACCTAATGTGATGTTGTAATGGCTAATGAGGCCCACAAGAAATGCATCAAACCACAATATGACAAGAATGTTAAACCTCATGCCTTCTTGAAAAGTGACCTAGTCTTGTTGTATGATCAGGAAGTTGATAAGTTAGGGGTTGGGAAGGTCGAACCAATATGGATATGCCCATTCATAGTGAAATGTGTTCTTACAAAAGGGGCATAAGATCTCATTGATTTTGATGGAATCCCCTTGGAACAACCCATAAATGGGCTGTACCTCAAAAAATACTATGCTTAGGTCATGTTTGCATAGTCATTGTGTACATACTATATAGGTGTGTTAGTGTGTTTGCAGTGTATTTTTCTTAGAAGTTTCCTACCCTCTCTGTTAATATTGGATTAAATTTGATTAATAGATGTCGGTGTCCCTTCAACGATATGTTGGTTATGCTAATGGTGCTATCCATAGTACTTGAAACCTTTCCTCCATAGTGTGGCCTATTTACGCTCTGAATGGTGAGTTAGTGATTTTACAAGGGGATTTGTGTCAGTTGCCCTACTAATAACATCGTTAAGTAAAACACAATGATAGAACTATTATTTGATGCTACTTCACGTGGAATTCACCATTTGATGGGTAAAATTGAATCACAACTCCTAGTACTACATCTGAAATTTTTTTATTCAGTACGAAGTCCAACTATTCTTCTCATGTTTTTAAGGGATGGACTTCTAGAAATAAATTTTTCATTTCATCCAATATCAACACATTCCTAGAAGTCTAAACACATTAACTGATACATTGGAAAATTACGTTTTAGACATATATTTTCATCATATGTAAAAAACTCAATTCACATCATAGATTAAATAGGAAAAAGAGTAAATACGAAACATTGATAGATAATTGTATATATATAGGGGTTTGATTTCACAAAAAAAATTTCCAAGACACATATGCCCACATGGCCTATACTCTCAAAATAAATGAGACAAAATATGGTTTTATGGCCTCCTAGTACACTAGTCCTAGTGATGATCTTGATAACAAACAACTTCGCGAGTAACCTTGTACAGTAGCTGACTGATGCACTCAGGTACCACGACAGTGTATGAATGTAAGTGAATGGGAATATCATTAATCCTAGTCTCTGGTATATTGTGCGTAAAAATATTTACATGGTGCTCAAACTCAGCAAGATTCTCCACCACATTGAGATCCTACATTTGCTCTTCTTCGCCTCCAGCAACGATAACTCCCACTAGTGCTGGTTGTGGTTTTGCTTGTCACTAAAGATATGGAGGGCCTATTGGTTGTACTACTCTAATATATACACGTAAGATTAATATTTAGTCTATGATACATGAAAAACATCAATTTTTTTTGTAAAATCCAAAAAATAAAAAAAATATTCAAAATGACATTTTTTTACCTATGTTCCCCCACTGCTCACCTTCAGGTAAAATGAGCTCTGTATCTCCTTAAAACTCAGCTCCAACATTTGGATAGTCCTCATTCATAATTATTTGTACCTCCATCCGTAAGAAGGAAGTAGGTGTGAAACTCATCGATGATACACCTACATGATGAGACATGAAATCTACCCATTGCCATCAACCGTAGAGCTCTAGGATGTGGAAGCCCGAGCTCAATAGGATGAGGTTGAAGTAGTGGAATCCTCTCTAGTGTAAATGATATCAGAATCGATCCATATCTAAAGTTCTTAAATCGCCCATCCTTTTCCCTATTGATTTGCTCCTTTAGATTGGCCAACACTCCCTCAATCCAGTTAATGATCTGAAAATGGGGCACTTAGGCTTCTTGTCTAGCTTACAAGAACCTCTCCCACTTCCAAAGCTTAAATGTTCCCAAGATATTATAATTAACCCAAATGCGGAATTAATAAATGTGCTTGAAAATAAGGTGTATGCTTATGGTTTATTTTTTACTGTTTATGTGCTTTATAATTATGTTGTTTATGCTGATATAACATACATATAACAGTAAAAATGTAGCAATAAAACAAACACACTAAACAATAATATAATTAGGAGTTCACCCAAAACTCTTGGGCTACATCTTCGTGAGCTCTAGTCAACTCAACTAGGCTCTCTGGGATTATGGGAAAGTCCTTTTACAAGCTCCTGGCTCAACTCCACTGTTTTACATAGAACAATGGGCTCAGAAAACCATCTCATCCATGGCTCGGAAGCTCTCGGCTTTCTGGCTATCGCCTCTCACTCTAGCTCTCTACTCTGCTCTGGCTCTGGCTCTTGGCTCTAGCTCGTGGCTCTGGCTCTCACTCTGGCTCTATGCTCTCGCTCTATGCTTAGGCTCTAGCTCTGGCTCTTGCTCGTGGCTCTTGGCTCTCGGCTCTAGCTTCTCTGAGCTATCTCTCAGCCTCTATGTGCCTTTGTGACTCGCTTGACCTCCAAGTGGTCCTCGATAACCTTCCAGTAACCATTTTTGTAGCTTTCTGCCTATCAATCGTGCTCTCGGGCTGTTCGCTGTCTCAACTAACAGCTCTATGCTCGGAAGCCTCATCGACATGCCAAAATACCTTTTCATTTGGGCCTTCTGGCTTCTTTGAGGCATCCTTTCAGCTTTCTCGACTTCCCCAGTCGTTGCTCTGCGATTCCTTATCCCTCTACAGCTCCGCAAGTTCTCTGCATGTTGTCTGTTTGACTGGCACCTCGCTCTATAGCTCTGTGGCTTGAAAATGCATCATTGCCTATAAAAACACCTGCTTGCAGTGTGGCATGATGATCAGGAGCGGTTACAGAGGTTTCAGGGCCTTCTCATAGGCAAAAACCCAAAAATTGAGAAAATCCCATTACTCAAACAATGTCTGCAAAATACACTATCGGGCATGATTTCAGACTTGAAATCCCATTCAATCGCCCCTAAAATCCCTATCAGGTCCTCCATAAGGCGTTATATCGCATCAAATTAACGTATTGGGCAAGATCCCAAATACACAGGAAAACATTCACAAACCCGACAAAATCCTTTTTATCGGACTTCAAATTATATTGAAACCACCCTAATATCTCATCGGGTCTGCCTTGTCGCTTTGGGCATCTTTCCTTTGTATTTAAGTTTTCATGCCAAAATGTACCATTACACAGAAAAGTCCCTTTTACTGGAACTCAAAACTTATCGAACCACACCTATAAATTCCATCGGGTCTGGTGTTATCACCCCTTTTACATCACTATGAGGTGACATTGCGATGCAATATATCGCATCGCAAGTCGCATTGGCCCGGGGGTCCTCCCTTTACCTTGTGGCATCACCGTTGCCGATCTGCCGATATCGGCAATCGCAATATCGCATCGGCCTAGGGTCGTTGCCTTAGGTTATATGCACAAGCCTACCTCCGACCCGATATGTCGGGGATCGGCAATTGGGGATTTCTCCCATTTTTGCTTAAGTTTTCCTTTTGGACCTCCTCCAATGCGATTTTTTGCCCATTTTAGGGAATTTTGCCTCCTTTTCCAAAGAGCAAAAGGGAAACTTCTTTTTGTGATAACTTCTGCATCCTAAGTCCATATTAGCCCATTCAAGTTGCAATATATTTACAAGGAAAAGATCTCTGTAATGGGGCTATTTCCAGGAACTTCCTTGGACTCTCATTTTCTTCTGTGAGGAACACTTAGACTTATAAGTTTATCCAAAATCCATTTTGGATCACGCCTTCCCACTAAAAGAACTTTTGATCTCCAGAAGACTGATATACTGATCTGAATAGTAGCTGAGAGTAACAACACCCTCTTCTTTCAGCCTCCATACACTTGCCTTGCATAGTGCCTCTGAACCAAAGCCTTTGACCACTTTCCTTCCTGAATATGTTGGTCCTCCTGGGAAGAATTGTCTTCATCCTTGCCTTCTTGTAGAACTCTTGCTGAAATGGTCACAGAAGGTAGTTTGAACTTATCTTCCTTGATCATTGATCCAAGGTGGCTCAAACAAATATGAAGTACACTTGCTCCACAAAATTCTCATTTGTACCTGTTTGAGAAGCTGTCAACAACAACTGTTAACAACAACAGGAATACAGACAACAACTGGATGGTCTAAACTCCTACTTCAACAAAAGAAATAGATTTCACGTCTTGTGAACACCTCCATGTCCTACATCTGCATACAAATGATCGACTAGATAACAAGCCCACAAAACATGCCTTTAAAACAAATGACCCTTCAAGTCAATCATGTAGAAAAAGACCATTAGGAGTCTTTCCAAAAGATGAAACACTTCATTATTATCTCCATCTTGGAGACCAGAACAACTTTTCTCAATTCAATATGGCATCACATGCATGTTTACAACAAAGCAATCAACCCTTTAAGTTAATTACACATACATGTTCAAATACAAGGAAAACATCAACATCGATGTGTTCATGCATGCACTTCATCCTTCAACTTTCGCTTAAGCACATTGTACTTTCGAAGTTGAAATGAACATAATGTTGCAGCAACAAAGTGAATATCCTACTCAACTTCTCCATTCACCTCCTTGGTAAAATCCTACAACTTGGATTCCATTAACAAAGAAATGAAAATAGATTCATGAATAGACATGAAATATTAATTAGAGAAGAACTCTAACCATTTCTTACCAACCCATTTTAAAGGTCTTTCCTTTGTCTGCACATCAGCATCAACATGTGAATCATCCTGAGACACATCATTCATGGAAACTTCCTTTCCATTTCTGCCATTTTCTCTTTCCACCTTCTTCAGCTTTTGTGGAAACATTGTTGGATTCAGAGTCCAACAGTTTTCAGCAAGATGCCCTTGCTTATGGTAGTAAGTGTAACACATGTGCATCCTCTTGACAGCATGATTTGCCTTGTCCAGTGGACCTTTGGCTTTGTGCTTCTTTTCCTTCAAAAGTTTCCTATATGTGGCCATTCTCTTCCAACGTCTAGAAACATGATGGTTATCCAAACCACAAAAGGAACATGCAATTCTTTTCCCATATCTATGTGGAAATTTATCATGCTTTGTAAAATCAAAAGGAATATGGTTAGAACCAGATTTATACCTGCCTCTTTCACCTTTATTGCCTTCATAAGGAGGTGAAGAAAATGAAGAAGTGGCTCCCTTTGGAACACCATCAATCTCTTCAAGGCTGTTAGAGTTTCCACAACTCTCTGGTTCAAGTGTGTGCTTCTGAACACCTGCATCCTACAAATGATGTCTGAAGCTATTGCATTCCTCTTGAACACAATCTTCACACTTCTGAGGTAGAGGACATGCAATGAAACTCCTTCTTGGGACTATTT
>APFE030996271.1:107063-122392 GCA_000404065.3 Pinus taeda | reverse complement strand
CATTACACAGAGAATGTTTACAAAATACACTATTGAGCGTGATTTTCGGACTTGAAATCCCATTCAATCACCCCTAAAATCCCTATTGGGTCTGCTATTAGGCGTTATATTGCATTGCATTAATGTATTGGGTGGGATCCCAAATACATGGGAAAACTTTCAAAAAGTTGACAAAATCCTTTTTATCAGACTTCAAATTATATCATAATTGCCCTAATATCGCATCAGGTCTGCCTTGTCGCTTTAGGTGTCTTTCCTTTTTATTTCAGTTTTCATGCTGAAATGTCCCATTACACAAAAAATTCCCTTTTATCGGAACTCAAAACTTATCAAACTGCGCCTATAAAGTCCATCGAGTCTAGCGTTATCACCCCTTTTACATCGTTGTGAGGCAACGTTGCGATGTGATATATCACAATCGCAAGTTACATTGGCCCGGGGATCTGTCCTTTGCCTCGTGGCATTACCGACGCCGATCCACTGATATCGGTGATCGCAATATCACATCGGCTCGAGGTCCTTGCCTTAGGTTATATGCACAAGCTTGCCTCTGACCCAATATGTCGGGGATCAGAAATTGATGGTTTCTCCCATTTCTATTTAAGTCCGCCTTTTGGACCTCCTCCAATGCGATTTCCCTTTATAAGGGTTTTTTTTGCCTATTTTAGGGGATTTTTCCTCTTTTTCCAAAGAACAAAAGGGCAACTTCTTTTTGTGATAACTTCTGCATCCTAAGTCCATTTTAGCCCATTCAAGTTGTAGCAGATTCAGAATGAAAAGATCTCTACCATGGGGCTATTTCCAGGGACTTCCTTGTAATTTCATTTTCCTTTGTGAGGAACACTAAGACTTAGAAGTCTATCCAAAATCCATTTTGGATCAGTTAAATACAATGGGTTTTATACATTCTAATGGATACTGCATGTGGGACTTGATGGCCAAATGAAAAGTAGCATTGCTAGCCAAACGAACAATGATGAAAAGTATTTTCCTAAGAGGAGGTCGAGTGACATCCTTAATCTCTACTTTCTTGTCCCATTTCGGCTGAGAATAAGGTCTACACTGAGCATTTATATAATCCTTGAAGGTTTCACCACCTCTTCTCATCCCAGAAAAGGAGACATGAGATCCTCTTTGAGATAAGCCTGTTAGAAGAAAACATCCTCAACCTCTATCTTGTGAGCATGTGCTCTGATTTTGAAACATTGTCCTTGAATATCCCTTGCCTTGATTAGATTTTCCAGTAACTCAAGCTCAACTCTCATCGCTAGAATCCAGAAGAACTTGAGGAGTCCACAGTGCCTTAAAACTTGTATTGTTGTTGGGTCATTGGCCGCTTCTAAATGTTAGGAATCATGTTATCTTTATCTCCAAATAAAAACCATTTTTTCTCCAATAGATACCTACAATACCATGAGAAAGTCATTTAGAAAGAATCTCATGCAAACATTTAAGAGCAATTCAAGTGAAAATCACAAATTCATACTTGAAACAACACCCAAAAAAGTTGATTTTAAGAGGACATAACACACCTCACCTTCCTGGGAGGGTGCATTGAAACACCCTTCCTAGTATTAACTAAAAATCCCAGCGCACTTTTCAATAATGTTGGGGCGCTAGACCTAAGACACAAATCTAAGACCCTAGATCACTGAAAACGCCCAAAACATTGCATGAAACCAAAAAAGGAAACCATAAAAAGAAGGAGAAAGGATAGAACCTATACGTCAAATTAATGGCACTCAAAATGATCCACTGATTTCGTTGCAATTTCTTCCTGAAGATCGAGGATAAAAAGAAGTCAGAGCTCACTCAAAAGAGGTAAAAATTAAAATGGTAAAAATGAATTTACTCTTTTCCTATTTATGGTCAATTTGATTATTGTATTATTTTTACCCAATATTACCATATTACATATATTTTTAATCTTTTGATGATGTTTTGAGCAGGTCTAGAACTATTTGAAGGATATTTTTACAATTTTATAGGTCATTTTGATGAGAGAGCATAATTTTATCACTTTTTCTAGCTCTGTAAACTCACAAGAAAGGAATCTCCTTGGAGTCCTCTTTTAGCTCTTTTCAGACTCCCTAAACATGAAAAATATTGGCGAGTACTTCTCCTTTTGAACTCATTAAAGTAAATGAATGGTTATCTACTTAGTATAAGTTTAACCATTTTCCATACTAGGATAGACTATTTACGAAAAAGGAATATCTTAGTCGAACATGGATAAGAGGTTCTCTTGAGTATTGTTTTTTTCCTTTTCAAACTCAAGGGACAATTTTACGAAAAATAACCTTTGGTGTTTTCCTTTTCGCCTTTTTTCAAACTCTTTAAGCTTGAAAAAGAAGTCGAGTTACACTTTCGTTGGAATTGTAAGAACATCAAACAACATTGGAATTGTAAAAAGTGATGGAGCCAAACCACTCCTCAATGTTTTTTAAAGGTAGTCAGAGGGATTCATCCAAAGGATGAATGTATAGATCAAACATATGTTATCCTCCTCAAGATTATCAAAAATAAAGAGGTGATGACCAAAAATGGTTGGGGGAATTGGGAAAACATGGTACTTAACCTATTAATGGCAGCGCGTTGCTCTTGAGCATGACAATCTTTCACTCCATCTTCATGAATGTTGGGTTGGGAAATATGTTTGCCCCTTTGGTTCATCACATCATATCAAAAGGCTTCATATTTGATATTGGTTCAATGTTTCCAACTCCATAAAGTGTCAATGATATGATTAAGAGAACTCCTTCAGTTGATATCTGTTACAATACTCTTAAGACTTCATTCATGTTCGCTATTCCTGAGCCAAATTTTCTTCAACATCATTTTGTCTCAAATATTTATACCCATTTCATGTCATTGATGGTGGATACATGAAGGCCCTCATGCGATGGGTCACTTCATATTAACATCAGCTTATTATCTAAGAAGTTGATTTAGAAACTTCCTTTTGTATCTTGGGGCTTTCATACATCAATGGAAATTTTCTTCACTTTCAATGACAGGCTCACATCATTCGCATTCAAATAGAAGATTTTTTGTGGTGTTTAGTTTCAACTCATTCACTCACACCACACAGATTGTACTGTACTACCTTGATGGTTTCTCTTGCATCTTTTAATTTCTTACATCATTTGTTGGTAATAAAATGGTGTCTACCATGTTTGACTTCAGCTCATTTATTTTCACAGTTATACTCATACTATCGAATAATCGAGTGAACGAGAGAGAAGACACTAGATCTAGTTCCATCCATCTGGGATATGATTTCAGGGTTAATATAATATTACAAAGTATGATAGTTATGATCATTTAGACAATCATCCAAGCATGGGTCCACTCTCTATCATTAGTGGAAGGGACTTCTTTGATCATTGTTAATGTAATATTGGTTTATATGCTGAGCATGGGTATGCCTTCCTCAATAATGATATCATGATGATTATATGTAATGTAACAGATGATGATCTCCACTTATTTTTTCTTGATCTGGACTTGTCACAATGTAAAGCACTTCAATCCTCACCTATTTCTTCTGAGTTTGTAATTTAGGGCGAAATATGTTACAAACCATTTTTTCACATCATCCCAAAATTCTTGCAAACCAAATCAGTCAACATCCATGAACACTTTGACATAATCCCCTCATAAATCCCTAAGCATAAATTCTCTAAAAAGTTTGAGTTTATGGGTTTATCTTCTCAAAAACAATATTTTTAGGGCCAACACACCTTGTCTTCTTGTCCACTAGCATTGGGTGCAAGATGCATACTTGACCACCAATGCTGACCACCACACATTTCTCCCTTATACAGGTGTGCTAATTCTAGAAATTCGGGAAAATTAAAAGATATTTCTAAAGTTTCTTGTTCTAGAAGCTTCCAAGGTGGTTTAAACTATTTACCATGAATATATATCTCAAATTCCTATCTGATCCTATATTAGAGACCTTATCTCTTATCTCTTGAGCTTATCCTCCCTCATAAGTGGATCTGAAGCCTATATTGGTAAATCCTAAACTTCCATATTTACCTTATAAATTTACTGCCTTTCATAGAGTCTCGATTGGCTTTTGGAGATTGCTAGTGTTGTCATGTTGTTGCTTTGAGATTAAGGTATTATCATCGATTTTCATTAGGTTTGAGTGTGAAGATTTCTTTGTGGCAAGGAAGGACAAGTCAAGTGGGGAGACATATCTACAAAGTCAACTTCTATTTATGGTTGTAACTCTCCCCTTTATTTGTTAATACAAAAAATATTTTACTTTCCTATACTTGGCTTATGCTTTCACTTTCATTTTTCAATGTCATGTTGACTCATTGAATGAAGATATTATATTATGCTATGTGGATGTTGTAGTTTCTTTATTTTTTTTAGTCATTATTGGAGGTTCCATTTATAGTGCATGGATCTAGGATTGGAGCTTACATGTGAAGAAGAGAGAAAGACTTGCTACAAATTCCAGGTAGGTTCCTTTTCCATATTCTAATTTCTTTAATGAAAGCATTGATTCATTTTTTCCTCTGTTGTTCTAGATCAGACCACTAGATCTAGGGAATTCATCTTGTCTGCAATAGTAAAATTCTGCATACCAATTGATATACCAAGAATCATTAATTCCCTTCTTTCCTAAGAATATTTCTCCCGATACCTTTAAATTATAGCATAATAGTAAGCTCATTCCTTTTCCCCAGATTTTTAACTTCCCATAATTTTTTTGTTACTCTTAACATAAAAATTGAATCTTTCCCGTTTTTATCTTAATTAAGGAGGCATTTCTTCTAACCAAATTTGGATTATTGATGGGTCCATGGATTATATTTCTTGCCAAAGAAGGTTGAGTCTCCACATCCCGATTTGTCAGTAATCTCATCATGGAATTTGCTACTTAACTTTACTTTCTTGGTTCATATCCTACTACAATATTAACACAGTTGTGATAATATTAATGAATTTGATTTTTCCGTGATAGGAATAATATAGCCACGATTTTAATAATGGAAAGTATTTTTCATTTACTACAATAAACAACTAGTGTTTTATGACTATAATGCATTTATTTAATGAATGTGAAGTATGGATAAAGAGTTGATATTTTATAAATGTGTGGATTTGCATAATGCATTAGAAATTAATGTTACAAGATTAGTTTCATTTATATTATTAACCTATTTACTAGTTCACTAATTACAATAATGGTTTTGTTTTAAAGAGCTAGAACAAGTAGATTGTTACCCATGGTTTTGTATTAAAAGGGAGAAGTAGATTGTTACCTATGGTTTTCAACAAGAAGGACATTTGGAAAACAATACTATGGTCGTGGAAATTAGATAATAATGGATTTGATAGTAAAATAATAGTTATGCATATGACTTTCACTTTTATTTATGCATGTACAAGAAATCATTTTTAGGCCAAGAGGTATAATGCACAGAAAATCAGTTCTGACAAAAAATGAGGACTGGTAGAGATTGAATATTGGAGATAAGTATATTTTGATCCTCTCACATTATATAAAATTTGATGGAAAAGTCATAATGTTTTGGGTTTTGATAAGTTGTTGTTTCAGATAATTCTGATGTTATATTTTTACTAGTGATAGTGGTTGTAGGGAAGAATTGCGACATTGATTCTAAATGGAGTGATAGTTTCTAAAATAATCCCTTTTGCAACAATTGACGATGGTTTATAACTAATAATATTTCACATGATGAGTTCAATATATAAAAATATTGTTACGTGAAGAGTTAAATATGATAAAACATAGTTTACAATGAGTAACTTATTGCAACAAATAACCATGCTACGAATACATTGTGGTCGAGGAACTGTTGGTTAATGTGTTAGGAAACATGATATCATGTTTAATGTAATGGCCTCTAGTTAATTATTCTTTAATTAAAGATAATGTTTATTTTGTAAAATTACAATAATGGACAAGGGATGGGCTCCCTCGCTACCATTGACTGAGGGGTGAACTACCTCATGGAGCATTTAATAAAATAAATGTTTGTTGGTTTTTCCCTTTAGGGTTTCCAAGGTATTATCAATGTTCATTTATGTGATTTCCTATTTGGTTTTCTTTATGATATTGTTACCTTGCATGAAAATGGAAATTAAATCATTCATCACAAGCCATCACTAATTAAATGATGTTAATGATGAAAAGATACAACAAACTACATTGCGGTAAAAAAATTCACTAACGATTATTCCTTTATGCAATTTCTATTTCTTTTCCATGGTTACTTCACTTAATTATCATGATTATATAATTTAATTATTATTTAAGGAGTATGTGATATGTTGTTCGAGAAAGTTACATGCCAGTAAAACATGTAAACAATTTGTATATTGCATATTTTGTATGAGGTATATCGAGGGGTGTGACAAGTGATATTAAAGAAGAGGTTGCAACATTGTCGCCTCTTGGGTTTCATAAGAACAAGGAGTAGATGTATGGTGCTATTGGATGAATGTTAGGTATCATACTAATGAAATTACATTGAAGTGTATGTATTAGACTACATTTAATATGAAATGTGCAATAGTGTTGATGGCTTTGAGTCCTTGTATTGATAAAAGATAGTTTGAAAATTCTCTTGTATTATATTATAATTAAATTATGTACAATTTTGAGCACTAAAACAATAGATAGTGATAGTGTGGATTAAGATTAAATACCATTATTTTATTCATACTCTTATGATAATGTTTAATTATGCATTAAATACTTAGAATTGCAATGAGTTGGTTATAGTTTTTGGAAAAGTATTAATGCATACATTCTTTGGTAAAAAAAGGGAACAGAGTGATAGTGAAAAATGTAAAAACGTGGGGGTTTTCCTTGATGTTGTTGATAAAGTGCTAGAATGTTTCAAAATACATTGAATCATCCTCTTTAATGTTAATAATAAGCAATATGCAAAGAGTCAAGTGGTATGTCTTGTTGAATAAGGGATGCTCAGTATGATTGTAGGGGCTAACGATTGAATGTATCTTGTTGTGAAATTACCTTGAATGTTGATTGAATTTGTAATAGTTTGGTGGCATTGTGTATTGCACTCTTCTCTTGTGAATTAGTATGGCGCGATACCATATGTTTTGTTAAAAATATTAATGGCATAATTTTTGATAAATGTAATGCGAACAAATTGTATGTGATATGTAAAAAAACTATTATATTTACCCCTAAAGGTATATTTCAATAAGTTGTTGGAAGATGCAACATTCATGAATAATACTAGAACTGTAAAAAAATTGATAGTATTTTTTCATACTCATATTATTGGCTCAGTGGGGGAAATATGTTAATTAAACTTGAGTATATTTTTGGTTTCTAAATTGTTCCGAGCATTTGTTATTCACACTCAATTACTAATTGTAAATAAGTCAGCTTCTATGATTAAAGATTTGTATTGACTTTTATGTAGATTAATATAGGATGCAAGAAATTATGATGGTTATGAAAGTGGACATTTGTTTAACCATGCATATGAATGACTCAAAGATAAGTTTCTTGAAGAAAACATTTGATAGATGTCGTAGATATGATATATCATTAAATCCAAATAAGACTATAATTGTTGTCACAAAAGGTGATCTTCTTGGATCTGTGATATCTAAATCTAGGATCGTTATTGATCCAGATAGAGTAAAACCTATCTTAAAATTTATCTTCCACATAACAAAAAGTCAATGCATTATTTTCTATGAAAGATAAATTTGGTTAGAATATTTATTGCTGGTTGTGCAAAAATTATTTAACCAATGCAAGATATGTTGAAAAATATCATAAATTAATATGGGAGATGAAAGAAACGATACTTTGAAAATCATCAAGGAAGAAATTATTATTG
Organism: Pinus taeda; assembly: GCA_000404065.3. Taxonomy (NCBI): domain Eukaryota; kingdom Viridiplantae; phylum Streptophyta; class Pinopsida; order Pinales; family Pinaceae; genus Pinus; species Pinus taeda. The sequence continues at coordinate 114,521 of APFE030996271.1, read as the reverse complement.
CACTTACTCTCACTAGTCCAACTTTTGAAACAAAATTATTTTGTATGCTTTTGCATTTGACCTTTCCTATGCATATATCCCAACTTAAAAGAATATAGATGGCATTGAGATACCAATTTTCTTTAGGAATTATGGGTTTCACAAAACAATGTTAGACTATCCTCACATTGATAAACAAACTTATTATGTATTTAATGTTGTTAAACATTTTCAACCATTTCTTTTAAAATATCATACAAAAGTTATTGTTCTTCATCCTATTGTATGAAATTTTCCTGTATAGAATACATTGGAGAGAAGAGAGTGAACTGTATGACCATACTCGAGTAATATGACATTGAGATTAAACCATCAAAGACCATTAGAGGACAAGGTCTTCATAGATTATGAATAGAGTTAAAAGGATTGCAAATTGATTAGGAGGAAAGTGGCATTATGAGTTTGAGGTAAGACAAGAATAAATTCCATGTATTCCTATACTGGCTGATACATGGCATTATGAAATTGGGTACTTTATGGTAAATGGATTTGCACCTAATCATTTAGCGTTGAAATGGAAATGAACATTAACATTGAAATGTGATAGATATAATTTAATAAATGCAGTGGATTTTAGTAAAAAGTATGATAATAGCTTACTGAGATGTTTGGAGAAATATGATGCAGAGAATGTTTTGGTTAAGATACATGATATACTAGAAGAATGGAATTTTGGTGGAGGGACTACTACACATAAAATTATGTAGGCTGGTTACTATTGTCCAACTCTGATCAAATGCTCATATGCATATGTGACGATGTGTAAAACATGTTAGATAAATTTGGGAAGGGAAAAAATGATAGCATTGCCTCTATAACTTGTTGAAGTAGAAGGCACATTTGAGCAATGGGGTCTAGTGTTATTGGTGAGATCAATATTAAATCATCTCAATTGCATAAATATATTCTCACTGCTACAGATTACTTCACAAGGTGGACTGAGGTAATTCTACTTAAAAGAGATAATGATAATGTGGTAATTTATTTTACTAAAATAAATATCATAGCTAGGTTTGACATACCTTCATCCTTTATATTTGACAATTTCCGTATTTATAATCCCTTTAAATGACTGAGTTTTCTTTGGGAAAAGGTATTCAAATTAATTTTTACCAACTATTACCCTTAGGAAAATGGATTGGTAGATTCTACCAACAAAAGCCTGATCCAAATACTTAGAAAAATTCAACAAGACCATTATAGGAATTGGCATAACTAGCTTCCCAATGCTTTATGGACTAACAAAGTGACTCCTAAGGAAGCGTTATGGAACTCCCAAAACTTCATTAAGTATGGAAAGAAATCTATCCTTTGCCCAAATATATTTCTACCATCCATGTAGCTCGATCAAGTTGATAACAGAAATTCAATCAAATACACTTATGTAATAATTGTTGGGCTGCCAAAATCAAGACTCACTTCACTCTATTTTTCACCTTTATCCTCATTTTTTCACCTCATTCCATCACATTATCATTACTACAAGAGTTCACATTTACATTTTCCAAATTTATTAAGTTCATGTATTTAGAGTGAGTTTATGATTAAAAGTTAGAAAAATAACATGTATTTTCTTATACCTAAAAGTGGCTTGAGTTTGATGACATGTGTAGGTCATTAGGAAGCTTCCAAGGCACCCTTATGTGGCCTCCCAAGATCAAATTCGAATTTCAACTCAAAAGGTGGACCACATTCCAAGGAGAAAGATCATGGAGATCTTGATGCGTCATAGAATTTGTATTTAGTATTTGGGGATAAGTTGAGACAAGTATGGATCTAGTAGATATTTAAGGGACATACATTTATTGATTAGATATCCCTAATTCATGTATAAATAAGATGATCATCATTCGCGTGTGCCCATTGAGGAATGAAAGGATCCCCATACCAAGTTAAGTACACTTTGTTGTAGAGTAATGTTCATAGTTGTGAATATACTAGTTTTAATTCTAGATGTTCATCTTATTTCTTTGATGTAAATACTTTGTGCAAAAAATTATTTTATTTCTGTTGTATAATCCCAACTAGGGTTACATTTTTATTGGAATGTGTCAATTAAGGTTACATTTTCTAAGGAATATGTTTGTATCATCATATTCTTTATTTGAATAAATAAAAATATTAATTAAAAACTAATATTCAACTATATGAAGTATTTTTTGTGTGATATTACTTTATACGCTAAATTTTTTTTCATTAGTTAGGAAAATACTTTCCTGATACTTTTTAAAAGTGCTTCATCATTTTCACTTAATGTAAAAGACTTAATACCTTCGATGGTGAATAATAAAACTACCAAGTTCAAGTAACTAATTCCTCAAAACATTTTCTCACTAAAATAGCTCTCGTGCCACCCCACTTCTTAAATACCCAAAAATGAAAAATCAATACAAACATACAAATTCAAAGGATATTAAAATAGTAAAAAGTTTGAAAAAATTTCAAAAGAAATGTGGGAGGTACAAGGAAACCCATTTGGGTTATGGATGATTGTTGGTTGTGAGTCAATCCTTATATGATACTAACGTACTTTCATCCAGGGCTATAGAAGTTTGTAGAAAGTGAAGCAATGTCATGTCACAAGAGAGACAAGGAAACCCTTGATACAAATTGTTTTGATAGTATTAAGATTTAAGCTTAGTGTCAAAATTTTAGAGAGAATTGAATCAATATATCAAATTAATAAATGAACTCCATAGTTCTGCTCTTTGAAAATATTTGATAGGACATCGATACTTCTTTTAGTTCATTACTTTACTTTACAAATGTCAAACTGATTTTGACTAAATATAATTTTATATGAAATTTCTGAAATCTTAGATTTATTTGAATTTTAAATATTTATTAATAAAAATAACTATTTCTCCTACTGTTTCACCATTTTTTGTGAGATCTACACCAACCACAATTGTAGTAAAAATAAAATAGTAACCCTTAATAGGTTTTCTGTTTAATTTTCATTATAAATAAAACATATTTATTTTAGTTTAACGACTTTTCACAAAATCTAAAAAGCATAAGAAAATTCCCAAAAAAATGGAATAATTTCTTCAAAATCCATATATATGGGCTAATAAATGCTTTCATTTGGTTCCGTGTCCTACATTCCCTAACTCTTGGATGTCCTTAAACCATGCCTTTTTAAAGTTCGGATAATTTATTGTTTTTATTTTTTCATCCTTTTTTATCATGTTTAGTGTCTACCCCTTTTTGATAGGTCTTATGCCACATTTTACCCAAATCCGTTGACATTGAAACCACACAGATCATAATTTCAATAAATTAAAACTATTATTTTATTCAGTTTTAATTTATATTGACGAGTCTAAGAATTTTTAGGTAATTTTAATTGTTTTCATCCCAAACTCGTAGACTCTTGGACCAATCATGTTTAACAAAATAAATCATGATTTTACACATTTTTCTTTTTATAATTTGATTTTCTCCTTTTTGATTAATAAAAATTGTTTTGCCATTTTAGTCACGACATTTTTAAAAATATTGAGATTTCTTATAGTCTGAATTCGAGATACATTCAAATGTCTGTTATTTATCTAGTTCAATTTGTATTCCACTAGTTATTCATCTTCAATAAAATTTTTATCTTACTTTTTTATAATAAAATCAATTTGTATTCCACTAGTTATTCATTTTCAATAAAAAATTTATCTTACTTTTTTATAATAAAATCTCAACATCTTGTTGTAAAATATTCTCAGAGGGGAATTTATCCACATACTTTGGACCTCAAAGTTTCCATTATTTTTTTGAAAATGAATAAACTTAGATTGAAAATTTTTTAATTTAATTTTAATAAATCAAGCTGGTACTTGGCCTTACGTTAAATGTTAATATTGTAAGCTAGCGTAGACCTTCACACCCCTTCACTCAAGTGATAGTTGGTTTATTGTTTTAGGCTTTATTATTAATCATGATTCTACCTAAGCGTTAATGTTTTCTATAAATAGAGGATTTTAGGGATTTGTTTCTACATACTCTTTACATATTCCATCGAAACCTTAGTGCACTAAAACGGCTTTTGTCTTTGTAAGTTGTTCATTGTGCTTTCTATGCTCCAATTATCAAATTTGAGAGAGAAATACTGATTGATTAATTTCACCTCATCTAGTTACTAATTATCTGTATATTTTTTTTTATAATTTTTTTTTTGTTTTTTGTTTGTATGTTTTCTTAGTTCTGTGATCATCTTTATAGAACAAGAATGAGAAGAAAAGGGAAAACACAAGCTACTAAACCTAAAATATAGAATATTAAAATGAAGATGAAAATACTAGAAGTTCAACTACTAAAAGATAAAAATCCCAATTCTTTTTTCTTTTCAAACACAACGTTCAAATAAAAGTATGCAGACATTGTATCATGGGAGTAGGTATACAATTTGTTTAAGAATAGTGAATGTAAGAATCCAACTAGTTTATAGGAATACTCATCCTTAGAATCTGATATTTATGAAGCAATTAAAAAGACAAAACTGCATAAAATCACCACCAAGCCAACAATGTTCTTGTATTATGACTTCGTGGGTTAGATTATCTGACATCCTCATATTCATACTTTCTCAATATTTGATCATTCAAATAATGTTATTTCTTCTTGGAAACGTGAGGTATTACATCTTGTTTAAAAAATTATTTCTTTTGAAGTTTTCCTAACCAGGGATTAGTTGGTTTTGAGTGTTAGTAATCAAGAGTTATTAATGGGGTAGAGGTAGTTGTTTAGTCAGTGATTATATATTTTGCTCTTAATTGACAAACCATTTAATTATTTGTAATTTTTACATAACATAAAATAATTTACATTAGATTTGTAGATAGATAATTTAACATGGAAGCCCTATCATAATAAAACCATCAAACATCATGTTGTTATTTTGAAAATCAATAGAACCAACACTGATTTCCTAAATATTTTATGAGCATCTAATCATAGGAGGCCCAAAACCCCTCAAACTTGCAAGCACCAATTTTCTTGAGGAACCAACTTTAGATATATGCAAGAACCTACTTGCTTCGATGTCTTAAATATAATTTCATATATTTTTGGACTCAAACCTCTAGAAATGTTCTTTGATTCTATTTATGTTCAATGTCACTACACTCATATAGCCACCTATGCTTTTGTAGCACACATAACTCTCTCCAGGTTCTTTGTTCTTTTGTAAGAACACTCAGACATGATCTAAAACACTACACTTCTGCAACCCACTCACTATTAGGTTTAGTTTCTCAAAAATTATGCTATATCACATAGCACACTCACTCAAGCTATTTCACACACTCACATTCTTCATTATTGCTTCTTATTTACATTGAAATTACACACTGCTCAAGAACTAGGGCTTCATTCAATTCTTACAACACACAATATGTACTCCATTCAACTTCTTCTGATTGACGACGTAATTCAGCTAACTCCATTTGTAGTCTATTGTTCTTCTCCTTTGAAACTTTGTTCCTTAGGTTCAAAATATCAAGAAACTCATTCAATCTCCACTAATCCCACTTTTTATTTAAAGATTCATTATCCTCTATTACAATTGTGCCATCTAACATTCTTAATTACGCAGTGCATTCTCTATGGGTAGTTATCTATCACTTTTCATCCATAATCATATCCTCCAATCACATATTCCACTATAGTCAAACTATTCAAAACAATCCTTTTATTTTTCGTAATTGACTGCTATGCCAAATTCCAACTGTCTAGTCTTTGAAGGCTTCAACTGATCCGAATGGAAAATGGCCCCTTGTATTGGTTATCTATGGTACTCATCCACCCATATTATTCATCAACCCATGGAATTTACCCATGGTATTTTAAATGGCATCCGCCCGTGGTATTGTGACATCCACCCATGGTATTCATTCACCCATGGAATTGACCCATGGTATTGTAACTAAAAAGTACTATAAGTAACAAGTCACATTTTGTAAAAGGACAGATTGTCTGCCACAATGTAGCCTTTACAGTTCAAAGGCATGTAGCCACCACATCTCTTCTCATAGATAAGCTACCATTGCTCTAACTGGTTTATTTCCACTTGGGTTTTAATAAAAAAGTTTCTTTGTGGTTTTGTTTATTGGGCATTCTCATATTTTTCTTCTGGTAATTTCAAGTTTTCAGATCTTGGGGGACTTTCCCCCAAGATCCATTGCAAGTTTTCAGATCTTGGGGGCCTCTCCTCCCAATATCCACTTCAATCTTTTAGATCTTGGGGGCCTCCTCTCAAGATCCGGATCACCTGTTAGTAAATTATATATTATGGAGCAATGGAACACATAAAATATTGCAGAAATATAAACACAGAAAACGCACAAAACAAGAGAGACACAGATATATGTGGTTCACCCAGTTTGGGCTACGTCTGCCTCGAACAGCTAGTCCTTCCTTTCTATTATCCAGCAAAATGAAGAGACACGACCTACAACAAATCCGCTGTAATATCCTTTGTTTTCTCTCACAGTCTCACTTCTCTGTTTCTTGCTCACACAGAATACACATCTATCACCGCCTCAAATACAATGCCCTCATACAAAGAGAGGGGTTTCCTTCTAGGCAAAAAACCCTAAACTAAACATAAGTTCTACTGTCAGATCATCTACCTAATGAACGACTCAGATTGACTAGAAATTACTATACTTTTACAAGGCAAATTTACATCTGTTTTTAGCTTCGAGGGCGCTGCCCCCGAACCCCCTCCAGGGGACCGCTGGCCCCCGGACCCCCTAGCTGGGGGTGATCGGCCCCCCCGGACCCCCGCACGGGGAAAAGTCTCCCCCGTGCCCCCCCGCGTGGAGGGGTGTACAAAACTTCCTGGGGTATACATCTGGCTGAAACAAAGACCTCTGAACAATCATGCTCCACACACAACAATCTCCCACTTGGAGAATGATTGTAGTAACTCCATCGCTGCTTCATTTGCTGGACAATGACTCCTCCCTTGGACCTGGTTGTTTCTCATCTTCATCGTCATCTTTGAAGACCAATTGAAATTGAGCATGTTCTCATTTTCTCCCTGGTTACAACTTTTGTTAGCATATCTGCAGGATTTTGGCTAGTGTGTATCTTTTCCAGCTTCAACTGTCCATCTTCCAACACTGATCGTATGAAATGGTACTTGAGCTGTATGTGTTTATTCCTAGAATGAAATGTTGAGTTCTTTGCAAGATGAATGGCACTTTGGCTATCACTGTATAACATGCGCTTATCATGCTCCTTAACCAATTCACCCATAAACATTTGTAACCAGATCATTTCTTTACTAGCCTCTGTAGCAGCAACATACTCTGCTTCTGTTGTTGAAAGTGCAACAACACTTTGGATTTTTGAAACCCAACTGGCAGTTGTTCCACCAACAGTGAATACATATCCTGTAGTGCTTCTCCTGTTATCTCTGTC
>APFE030996271.1:35996-102724 GCA_000404065.3 Pinus taeda | reverse complement strand
TTTTTTTGAAAATGAATAAACTTAGATTGAAAATTTTTTAATTTAATTTTAATAAATCAAGCTGGTACTTGGCCTTACGTTAAATGTTAATATTGTAAGCTAGCGTAGACCTTCACACCCCTTCACTCAAGTGATAGTTGGTTTATTGTTTTAGGCTTTATTATTAATCATGATTCTACCTAAGCGTTAATGTTTTCTATAAATAGAGGATTTTAGGGATTTGTTTCTACATACTCTTTACATATTCCATCGAAACCTTAGTGCACTAAAACGGCTTTTGTCTTTGTAAGTTGTTCATTGTGCTTTCTATGCTCCAATTATCAAATTTGAGAGAGAAATACTGATTGATTAATTTCACCTCATCTAGTTACTAATTATCTGTATATTTTTTTTTATAATTTTTTTTTTGTTTTTTGTTTGTATGTTTTCTTAGTTCTGTGATCATCTTTATAGAACAAGAATGAGAAGAAAAGGGAAAACACAAGCTACTAAACCTAAAATATAGAATATTAAAATGAAGATGAAAATACTAGAAGTTCAACTACTAAAAGATAAAAATCCCAATTCTTTTTTCTTTTCAAACACAACGTTCAAATAAAAGTATGCAGACATTGTATCATGGGAGTAGGTATACAATTTGTTTAAGAATAGTGAATGTAAGAATCCAACTAGTTTATAGGAATACTCATCCTTAGAATCTGATATTTATGAAGCAATTAAAAAGACAAAACTGCATAAAATCACCACCAAGCCAACAATGTTCTTGTATTATGACTTCGTGGGTTAGATTATCTGACATCCTCATATTCATACTTTCTCAATATTTGATCATTCAAATAATGTTATTTCTTCTTGGAAACGTGAGGTATTACATCTTGTTTAAAAAATTATTTCTTTTGAAGTTTTCCTAACCAGGGATTAGTTGGTTTTGAGTGTTAGTAATCAAGAGTTATTAAAGGGGGTAGAGGTAGTTGTTTAGTCAGTGATTATATATTTTGCTCTTAATTGACAAACCATTTAATTATTTGTAATTTTTACATAACATAAAATAATTTACATTAGATTTGTAGATAGATAATTTAACATGGAAGCCCTATCATAATAAAACCATCAAACATCATGTTGTTATTTTGAAAATCAATAGAACCAACACTGATTTCCTAAATATTTTATGAGCATCTAATCATAGGAGGCCCAAAACCCCTCAAACTTGCAAGCACCAATTTTCTTGAGGAACCAACTTTAGATATATGCAAGAACCTACTTGCTTCGATGTCTTAAATATAATTTCATATATTTTTGGACTCAAACCTCTAGAAATGTTCTTTGATTCTATTTATGTTCAATGTCACTACACTCATATAGCCACCTATGCTTTTGTAGCACACATAACTCTCTCCAGGTTCTTTGTTCTTTTGTAAGAACACTCAGACATGATCTAAAACACTACACTTCTGCAACCCACTCACTATTAGGTTTAGTTTCTCAAAAATTATGCTATATCACATAGCACACTCACTCAAGCTATTTCACACACTCACATTCTTCATTATTGCTTCTTATTTACATTGAAATTACACACTGCTCAAGAACTAGGGCTTCATTCAATTCTTACAACACACAATATGTACTCCATTCAACTTCTTCTGATTGACGACGTAATTCAGCTAACTCCATTTGTAGTCTATTGTTCTTCTCCTTTGAAACTTTGTTCCTTAGGTTCAAAATATCAAGAAACTCATTCAATCTCCACTAATCCCACTTTTTATTTAAAGATTCATTATCCTCTATTACAATTGTGCCATCTAACATTCTTAATTACGCAGTGCATTCTCTATGGGTAGTTATCTATCACTTTTCATCCATAATCATATCCTCCAATCACATATTCCACTATAGTCAAACTATTCAAAACAATCCTTTTATTTTTCGTAATTGACTGCTATGCCAAATTCCAACTGTCTAGTCTTTGAAGGCTTCAACACCATCTTCATGTGACTGCAGCCATCACCATGGTCTCGATGTTTGACATGCTTATTCTCATGTCCAAGTTTGGCCCTATTTGTTGATGCACTTGATAAAATCACTTGAATGCCCGGATTGCTAAACCAACTCTTATTTTGAGCATACTGTCTTGAATTTAATAGAATTTTGAAAAATCTATAAGACATGAAATCACTTACAAACACAACCTACTGACCTAAATCTCAAGCTTATGCCACATCAGCTACTAACAACACTTTCCACATCATTGTGACGTCATCATGCCACATGGTGACTTTTGAATGATGCCACATATCACTTGGGTTTGGCTAACTTGGCCATCATAAAACTGCCAATATACCTAACATGTGTCACTTGCACAAGGTGCCATGCCAAAATATCAAACTAGTCACCACTTGCTATACACTATACCTATGGCTATGCCATCCTACAATGTCATCATACTGTATGAGAGGGGAAGATTGAGCATGGGTAGTTTTTCTATTTTTCATTTACAACAATTTTTAGGGTCTAATGATTGAATTGCAGTGGAAATTGGAACTCTTCTCACAGGTCCAGATCTAGGATATTTCTTTGAACTCACTCTCAAATGCTCTGAATGACCTAAATATCTGAACTAGTGTGGGGTACACATCCTTTCCTGCATGTTACATGTATGATCTAGCTACTATCCCAATCCATCGGAAGTATCAGCCTGAGTTCGGGCTTGCTTCAGTGCATGTCAATGCTTGGCTGTCAAAAGGTTTGGACCTCCAGCCTTTTGTTGTTGCATTGATAACCATACTTTAAACAAAAATATGTCTTCAATCCATAGGATATTTTCTATGTGCCATACAACATTGGAAACGTGTCACAGAGATCTATCCATATTTTTTCTTTGAGGGGGTATATACTTTGGCCTTTTCTCATAAAATGTTTCACTATGATTTCTTGCCACTCTTTGAATAATTATTCAATAAAGTAATCAAAATAACTCTGAGGGTTCTTCAATAATTCTCTCAACACTCAAGGGCCATAGTTTTTAAGGACTCGTCACTTATCCTACTACTATTATGGTTCTCAATTAAAATGTGCACATACCATCTTCATACTTCCTTTGACATCAATGAATAGACAACAATATCCAATGCCAATCAATGACAACATTTTTTTTAACAATCTCTGCCTTTTCCATTAATGGAAATTGTGCCAAATATTTCTAAGAAATTGATGGAAACAACATGTAACATGCGTCAACACTTCCCCTAACACCAAACACTCTTCTCTCCCTGGATGAAATACCTTCCATAACTAATCACACATTACTTCCTTTCTAGTTGTTCTTCATTTTACTTTCCAAAACAACAATGTTTGTACCACTCATCTTCTTCCCATTATTCTCTTCTTATGCAACTTCTTCCTTTTGAATTCGTGGAGGACATCAATGTTTGGTTTCTTCTCCCCCTCTGACATCAATGGTAAAAGGTGCATTGAGATACGTAATTTCCCCTTAAGAGCGAGCCTTCCTAAAGCAAAACAATTTCCACTGTAGTCATTCATACAAATAGAAAAGTATGTCGTTTTTCCATGCTTATTTTGTGCACTGTTATACTTCTATAGCCTACTCATGAGGTAACTTAAGGAAATGAGTATTTGTGTGTCTACAAACATGCCAAGTAAATAGGTGGAGGGAAAAATCACTCCCAATTTGTTTCTAAGGTACTCAAAAGGCTCCCTGGGAAGTGACATTATGAAATATTAGTAATCTGCTAATTAGTAACCACATATTCCAATCTAACAATATGGTAAACAACTTGATCTCACAACAAAAGATATTTAATCGAAATGTTTTTTATTATTTGAATGCATAATAAATTTCCTAGAGATACTAATGGCACTCATATTTTCACACATCATGTGGATTGATCATCAAGCTCAACTTTGATATCATTTAGTTTCTGTTTCATCTAAATAATTTGAGTATAGCAAGTAGTTGTAGCTATGTAGTTGAATTCTAATCTAGATAAAGAGAATGGATTTTGTTTCATGCTCAACCAGCATAGTGGGAAATTCCATGAAAATAATGTTGTACCATTGGTGCTCTTCCCATCATCAACATTTCCAACCCAAACAATATTTATAAATGATGTTAAAGTAAAATCCTTACCTCTTTTACCAATATCCATAATCCATTGTACCCTAGAGGTACTTGAATATCATTTTGACTTCATTAACATGGAATGCCTTTATATTTGCTTAAAATTTGGCAACGATCACAACTACTTGCATTATATTAGTTCTTGAAGCAGCTAAGTATAGAATACATCCAATCATGGATCTATATGTTGCATGATTGATAGTGGAGGAATCATCCTCTTTGTTCAATTTATAGCAAGTCACCATAAGAATACAAACTAATTTTCAATCATCTATTATAAACTTTTTCAAGGTTTCTTTCAAATACTTATTGTTGGTGTAATTATATGTATTCTAATTCCAACATTTAATTATCAATCTGGGGTCGTAATAATTAGATATGCAAGAATATAAAATGCATTATTAGAGCCTATTCTAGCCTATGCTAACATGAAACACTAGAAAGAAATAATCACTAAGGATTATCACTTGGCACTGAACTATGGGACTCTAACGCTTATCAGGTTTTGAACCACAATATTTTATTAACAATGTTCATGTAGTTTTATATATGTAGCTTATTAGGTTTTGTGACTTCAATTGTTTTAATCCTATAGTGATGAAATCCATTAAATACACTGTAAAAAAAAAAAATTGTAGAAAAGTAAGTGTCGGAAATTGTATGCAAAAGTGTATTATGCAATTAAAGGAAGCAAGACAATAAACTACAAGAAATGCATTAACAAACTATCAAAAAAATAAATTCTAAGTAGGCTTAGAGATGTATTGCAGGTTCTTACTTTTTGGAGGAATATTTTACCAAGTAGCTGCAAAGCTTCAATCAATTAAAGAATCCTAAACTGCATATTACATATATTTTTAATACTATGTTCTAGTACAGAACCTAGTACTCAATTATGTACAGAAAGCTTGGACTTTGAAATTCTGAATAAGTACTGAATTAAGTATGAAAATTCTGGAAATTGAAATTCGAGATATTAAAATGTGTTAAGAAACCAATTTAAATTTGTTTTACTCTTTAAGCCTGTGAAAACTCAATTTTAATTTGATTCTAATGCATTCTACTTAACTAATATCAAAATAAAGCAATAATACTAATAATACGTGAAATACAAATCTAATGAAAAATTGAAAAGAACATCAAATAAAATATGAAATCAAATGGAATTCACTTATTAAACATAAAGAGAAGTACTAAACACTGAATTTAAAGCATGAAATTAAATAGATATAAGTTTTATCTAACATAAATTCATTGCAAAATAAAACTAAATTTCTAGATGTAAAACAAATCTACAAGACACATGAAACATAGCAACACTTACTCACACTGAGGGGTCCTTCCTAGGAGGTTAGTGCTGCTAAGAAAATATTAGATCAAGCTAAGAATATGTACCACGATTCAACAACTGTTAATTAATTATTCACTTCAAAAATCTTTGTTACAAATAAGCTCTCTAAATCTCTCCAAAAACTAATCATTGATCTCCTCTATTACAATAATGAACCAACTCCTCTTACAATAATGAATGAACTTATTCATCTGCCCTCTGAGTATTTATTTATATATAAAATCCATTGAGGAAGGATAAGATCCAATCCCGTAAACTCGGAAAATGAATTTACAATTTTAGATGAAAATCTCATAATTCTGATTTTTTTTTTTTTTTGCAATTTTTTATAAATTGGTGTTAAAGAACTAAGCATATAATCTCATCCCTGGTTTATTTTGGGTAGTTGTTTCTATGGATCCTAAATGGTTATATTATAAACAATAACCTTTCTTATAGTTTCCCGATTCAATTCCATGGCCTCAGAAATTGCACCCAAAAACGACTGTTTATATTTTTTTTTGCTAATTTGGGTTTTGCAGAAATTTTATACAAAACTGCTTCAAGGAACCTACTATAACTTTTTGATTGTTTTTAATTTTGGAAAACTTAATTTATATCCAAGTAGATCACAATATTTTTCACAAACTAATTTCTTGGATTCTTGAGATTCGCCACCATCTGCTCAGAAATCAAGGTGGAACATGGTTGTTTCAAAACTGTTACATATCTTTGGTTGTAACTTAAATCATGTGCTAGGATGCCATGTGTGAAGTGAGTAGATTCCAAGGTTTGTACCAGACTATTAGGTCAATGTCTCACCTATTTTACCATGCTAGATTAAATAGAAACATATTTTTTTATAATTTTGAATTTTTTCCCTCCGTAACTGCAAAAGTAAGTACCGAATTGCTGAACTACCAAATGGTCACTGAGATTTCCATATTCAAACATGATTCTTGGCCACATAACCATATTATTGAACCATAATCGATAAAACCATGTTAGAAACACATTTAGATATAAGAAAATATAAGAAATCTATCACCATTAACAAGAAGGTGAAAGAGTTACATTTAGCAGATGTTGGTGGTATAATGCTATGAAAAGTATCTTAAATGAGGGAATATGGCTCATGAATAGAGAATTTATATACTCAATGACATGACATATTCAAAGCCCAACATCTCCCACACACCTTAGACATTTCATGCCCTCATGCAAACAAAATATGGACTAGGAAGGAATGATGGATGATATAGGGTGACAATGAAGATAATGGGTAAATAAATATGGACTTGGAAACTAATATATGCATTAATGGAATTGGAAATGGTTGTTTATGAAAGTTGAAGAAATAGGAAGTGGTTAATCATCAATATTCCTTAAATTTTAATGAGCTAAAGAGCCTTTAAACATGTTTTATCTCAAGCACACCTTTAGACTTGATTTGTACTGTAGGCTGCAATGGAAGTTGTACGAAAGAGAATATGAGGTAGAGGAAGGCTGAAAGTATGGACCAACCTAGAAGAGATGGATTTGATGAGTTACAATCTGATAAGCTGAAGGAATCTGAAGAGAATGAAATGACAATGCTGAAAATATCTCGACAACCACTCCCCCATGCTTGAGGTTTTGCATGTCCTCATGTGTTGGGCATGGAATCCCCCCAAGGCATGTTTTAGGGCTTAAAGCCCACGTTTTGATCAACTCTTGTTGTAACATCTCCGCAAATTGCAGGCGTGGGGCACAAAAGTATAATAAAGTCACAGGGTTGTCCACCCTAGTTTTTGTAATGTAATGTCGACTGGATAGACCTACCCATGGTCCGTGGACCATGGGATTGTATAAATAGAGTAAGGCTCTAAGTGTAAAATATAACCAAGGAAAGAAGAGAATAGAAGCATGAGAAGTCTAAGTGATTGAGTCGAAGTGTAAAGTGTGTTTGTGGGTCGTAGAGTAGGAGAAGGCTCCACAATTGAGTGGGTAGAGGCCTAGTAGTCCCCAACTGAGTGCGCAGACCCCTGCTATTGAGTGCGCAGGGAAGGTCAAGTTTGTAACCGTTGGAAGAATCAATAAAGATATGCTATAATTCTATGTATCATTTCCTGGTTTAATGCATGATTGGATATAATTTGCAAGTATACTGTTTATTTAGTGCTCGAACCTATATGAATTTTTTATATTGTTAAGTATAACTTAAGAAATTTAAGTAGGTGAAGGTGTTTAATTAATATTGGAAGATAAATAAGATCTCAGGTAATAGCACAAAGGGCCTGGTTAGGGCTACCCAAAGGCAGGCTATCAGGCCGTGAGGAACGGAAGGTGCATGAAGCCACCTAAGCGTACTTGTTGAACCTCTCAGACATCTCAATGGTGCAGAAACTTGGTTCTAGCACCCTCCCATACTACTTCGGTTGAGACCTTTGTCCATACCCCAGGCATTGTTTCCGAAATGGCCAGTAATACAGGGATTTGTTTGGCTAATTAACTTCGAACTTGGGTCGGCCCCCAACAAGCCAATAAATAGTTCTGTTGCTAGGACCTGGATCTACATAGAGATATCTGATGTCATGTCACTTGAATCTGACAAAGAAAGGATTTGAAGAGTGGTTGGACAGAAAGATTCATGAGTTTGCAGAGCATGAAAATAGGAATCCACGAATGTCAAAGGAAGAGTGGTTAGATTGCTACCTGTATATGGATATCCATGAAATTTTCTTTGCATCCTTCCCTACTGAGTTGTATGAGTGGATCGTGAAGTTAAGAGATAGCCAAGGAAGGTGTAAACTCGACAAACCTATTGTGTATTATGTCGACTCTAGAATTGGTGTGAAAACTGGAAGCATCAAAAGATAAGATCGTGCATGATGTCAATCACTGGCTCGATCAAATCATAGGAGGATTCATCACCTAATCCACGGTAGATACTTCAGTAATCTATAGCGAGGAAGAACAATGTTTCCTTAAGGGACCATAAGGTAAGTGCATTAAATCTTTGAACACTTGGATTAAAATGCTATTGCATGAAAAACGGGTTATGCAAATAAATTGATTTTTGCGGCTACGCAGAGTGGGAGAATCTACAGAAATGAAGGTAGGATAGAACTAGAAACTAGCCCCTTGATTTAACTTCCACGAGGGGGTGAAGAAGAGCCCGTGAAGGTTTTGCCAAGAAGTGCGATCAATCTAATAAGGCAGAGAATTCTGCGCATACCACCCCCACCCACACTGCCACTAGTTTCACCGTCTTCACTGTCGAATTTGACCCTACCACCTCCAAATCCACCATGAAGCAGTATGGCCAATGCAGTAAAGGTACCAGTGTTCAAGGGAGTAGGGAATGAATATCCAGACTAGTTTTGGTTCGTGATAAAAGTTGTATGGGAAGCACAGGGTGTCATGGACGATAATATAAATAAGGCAATGTTCGTTAGCGCTTTGCAGGATCGTGTGTTGACTTGGTACATTATGCATTCCAATGAAAATCCAAATGCAAGTATAGCGGATATCCAAGCTGCACTAAACAAAGAATTTAGCAGGTGAAATTCAAAGGCACAATTGATCATTGGATTCAAGGAAATCATAATGCTACTAGGCGAAACCCCGTGGGAGTTGGATCAAATACTGAAGTGCACAATTCATGAATAAAACATGACATTAATACATGGGCAACACCGCTAATGGTTTGTAGCATCGTTAATAATGCATCTATGGAACACATTGTCACAACAAATGGTAGCCACTCAGGCTGAAGCTTTGGAGGTCGCAATGAGATTGCATGAGACTTCGATAAAGGATCCTAACCTGGGAGTTTAGTAGACTCACATGCATTTGAAAAATGTGTGCCTTGAGATGCAAAGTTTGAAACAAGATGGGATGGTTCGCCCTGAAGTGTGTGATGAGGTATGGTGCATAAAATGCAAGGGACTGGGGCACGATAAGGACCACTACCCAATGTTCGTGAATTACCTAGCTGGAGGTTGGCCAATGCCACTAAGACTGGAGGCACAAGCAGGACCAAGTGCGATGCCTATGTTATAGTGCACGATTTGTCAAATAGGAGGAAAACATGCTACAGATAACTGCCATCTATTATAGAAGTATACACAGAATTCACAGTAGTTGTTCTGTAATTTCTGCAGGTCAGTAGGACATGATGGGCGCACCTCTAGAAGTTATGAATTGATGATGGATTAAAATCCTACCTATAGAGTTCAGGTCGAAACACGAGCCCATGACCAAAACACGGGAATAGCACACACCGGATTTCAGGGGCGCAGACAAGGCTGAGGTGGAATGGGACTAGGAAGAGGTAGCGGACAGTTGATATGTTACAATTGCGGAGGGCCAAGACATTATGCCTGTGATTGTATGAATCCAACATGGCCATCATGCTTGTATTGTACATTGTTTGATCATGATACAAAGGACTATCCAACACTGATAGTGAGGTTGCGTGATAAAGGAGAACTCCGACCTCCCCCGTCTTAGAACCTACAAATGATGACGTCTAAGCCACGCGAAGAAGACCCTAATGTAAATATCATGCTCTAGAGTGGCATTAATATAGGGGATGACAAAGGCAAGAAGCCTGAAGAATGTACCTGGGTTCACAAGGCCCCAACAAAGTAACCAGAATTTGATTTGGAGCACGCTAAGGAGACCTTAATTAAAGCCAAGAGAAGCTTCGTTGATGCCTCCACGTTAGGAAGTAAAGACAAATTGGAGCTGGAAAGGGACCCATCGATGCTCACTACATTCTTGGATGCATGCATGAAGCTGTTGAGTGATAGCAAGGCTGTAAAGGGGTTGCAAGAACTCATAACTAGATGCATTGGGATAGTGCCACGAGAACCGCACATAGTCGAGAAGCTCGGGAAGCACACAATGGGAACAGGAAGGGAGATGAGATTGACTGCGCAGATCGTGGAATATGAGGTGGATCAACTAATTCTAGACCTAAGATTGGATGTGAACATGCTTCCGAAGAAGACATGGGAGTGCATGGGCAGACCTGCGTTGTAATGGTCTCCTATCCAATTGTGGATGGCGAACTATCAAAATATCTTACCTATGGGGAGATTGCAAGGAATCATAGTAGATATCGAAGGAGCGAGAACGCTAGTAGATTTCGAAGTGATAGATATTGTTGATGACAACAATCCCTACCCCGTGCTATTGGGAATAAATTGGGCCACTGACATGAATGGAGTCAGAAATCTAAAGAAGCGCAAGATGATCTTTGAGAAAAAATCACTACACATAGTGGTACCTTTAGACCCTGCAGAAGGATCGCACTACACAAAGCTAGTGCGCGACTATGACATCGATGATGATCTGGATTGCATCTATAAGATAACCGTGAGGGAGCAAGATTGGGTAAATCCAACTGCAAATGGCCGAATCTCTTGGGAGCGTGAAAGCTCCTGCATATCAAATTCTGATGAGGAGATGGAATGAAGGCTGAACCGGTTACATGAGGTAACCATGCTCAATTATAACATGATGACAACATCGCTGCACTGCGTAGAAACAGAGGTAAGAGATCTACCTATATATGACGGGTTGAGTGAGGTGGATGATTCTCGAACAAACTTGAAAGAGAAGTACCAGAAAAACAATGTTTTGATGCTCTAAAATGGGTACTACGAGCTACGCCTGCAAGATGGTGGGGTACACAACAAAGAAGTTTTGAATACTGGTGGGAATGCAGAAGGATGATACACATGTGGTTTGGGAAGCCTGTAATGTGATTAACAAACAAAATTGTCGGACGAACCAGCCCGCGCACCCACCTATCTAGGTGGATACAAGCATATGGTATGAAACACATGTGAATGTACACCATCCTCAGGGTAGGAGACATGATCAGTAAGCAGGTGCAAGTAAGGTAATGGTGCGAACAACCCCTCTGGTTGGGACCACAAAGTATGAAAAGACCAAGTGCGTAGAATAATATCCACTCAAAATATTTTAACAAACTACGCGAAGCGATGAACAAGGTCCACAATGTGAAGCAGATTGACTGGGACCTGTGCATACTGGTGGTTCTATGGGCTTATAGGACCGTGTGCAAGAACCTAACTGTGCAGGCCCCACTAAGGCTAGAGTATGAAGCAAACACTTTAAGCCCTATACTACTTGGAGAGCTTAGATTGCACATGATAACACTGGTAGATACGACGGTTCACAGAACCTTGGAAGCAAAAATCCAACAGGGAAATTTTAGACTCCAAGAATCTGAAGAAGAAAGGGTACGATTAAGGAAGAAAAGCACTCTAGTGGATGCGGAAGTCAAGAAGCTGGAGGATGAGAGAAAGGAAGACTTTTTCAGCAAAAAGACCAAGGTGATAAGGTAGGATGCATATGATCATGATGACAGGTTTAAGACCTATCATTGTGAATTGGTCAGTCTAATGCCTTGGCTTGGATCGCACATTACTAAGCAAATTTACCAGGGTAGCGCATTGTAGATGGTAAAGTGCGCGATGTCGACCGTAACAAGAAAAGGTGGGTATTTTATAGGCAACATGATGGATGACAAGATGAAACTTTACATGGGTGGTGCGACCACCTGACTATCTGAAGGGAGTACAGCCTTAGCACTCTAGGTAATTGAAAGGAAGCACGGGACTATAAACTCTTATGCTTGGGAGCTACGCGATGTTGGAGCTACGCGCAGAGGCAAAGAGTCACAAGGTTCGCAACCATGCATGGGGGTTTGCACTGCTGCGCGGTTGAACAAAAAGTGATTGTTGAAGCCACTATTCATGATGAGATTCTCAGCTTGAGACCAAATGGAGCCAGCAGCAGGCATTTAAGACACGATTTATGGGCAAGATTTTGGAAAATCTTCCACGAAGGGAGCATTAATGAATCAGATTTGGGGGAAACGGTTGAATTGAAATTCAAAATGTGCTATAAAATACAAAGGGCTACCCAACAAACAACACTTGGTCATTTGCAAAATTGAACTATTGAGTAGAGCCCTGATTGTTGTGTTCTGAGCGTTGATTGAACCCTTAAGTTTGCAAGTGCTATATTTCTGGACAGATACGATGGAAACAGTTGAGGATGTTATGGAGATAACTGAAATTACCACCGAGGAGGCTACACAAGCCCTCACTGTGGGGGATGCTCTAGAAGGAGCTAGGATTATGTCAAAAATCCCAAAATCACTACGCATGCCAAGACAAAAGAAGGACAAAAAGGTGATGATTCCCATATGTGTGTCCCCCAGGAACCCGTTGCTCACCAAGATTTCAATGAAGGAGGAGGGGAAAGCCGTCAACATAGAGATCAATGAAGAAGAGGAAGACCTGGAGGACCTAATCATCGTAGAAGACTAGGATGAAGGCATGGAGGAGGAAACTTAGCCTGCACACCCCCCAAAAAAGTTTCCCACCTATGTCCCCCCTCAAAAAAGGAAGGCTAAAGTTCCCAATGACCTAAACCAGACCAAGAGCTTGTTCCAGAGCCCACTCCCCCCAGAAAACATTATGTTTGAGGACATGCACTTGGGATGGGTGCTGAGCCTTAAATTCGAAGATTGGGACCTCACTGACCATGAGAAGTTCCCCCACTGTGGTGTTCTACTTGGGCTTTATGAGGTGCCTAGTCTCTACTGCACACCAATAAAAATTTTCATCATCAGGAAACTGCTCTGCTTGGTGCATGATGGGTGTTTGTGGCTAGAGGAGCCCATCCCCATCATAACAAACTTGATTCAGCACATTTCCCAGCTTCCTTGCAAAGGAGAAGACCCTGCGGTCATATCGGAAGGGAAGAGCAGTGACTTGGTCGTGGCGAAGACCATGAAGAAAAAGTACAAGCTGGAAAAAATGAAGAGGGGCTATGCGATCTCTAGCATCAAGGAGAAAGCAGTATGAATGGCGACCCAAATCCTGGTAGGAAAGGTTATGCACAAGCATCGCACGGGCGAATTACCGGCATCGGTGGTAGCACTTGCTGAGCAATGCACAGAGGGGGTCCAATTTAACTAGTCTGATTTCCTCTGTAAGGAGTTTCTAGAGAATTTCCGCGAAGCTTAGGAATAGGGAAAAACATTCCACAATGGATGGCTTCCGCTGTCCATAATGCTCATGGCAGGGGAATCACTAGAGGATAATAAATTCTCCATAATTGACAGGGACCTGCAAGAGGCCGCGAAGTATGCTTCACTCTGGGCCAGAAAGGATGCCAAGAGGACTTGCGATAGTAAAATATTCTAGGTGTTCATGGAGATCCACAACATTTATATCAAAGCGTGTAAGGACCCGACCAAACAATGGATAAAGCTACCATTCGTAGCCACAAACGATGTCATTTTTAACGTACTGGAGGCATGGTCATAGGAGTGGCACACCGTAGACATCGCGGAGATCGAGAAGTCAATGGCATAAAGAAAGAAAGACTAGGCCAAGTCGCGCATTGCACAGTTGGTTGAAAAGCGAAGGAAGGAAGCAATGACAACAGAAGTGCGAGCAATGCAGGATGCTGCACAACAAGCAACTGAGTAGGAAAAGGTTGCAGCAACATAGGAGGTAGTCACAAAGGCGGGAGAGGACCAAAAAATGCCTTCGCATGAGCAGGAAGCAGAGGAAGTCAAGATAAAAGAGGGAGGTGTGGACCCACAAACAACGTCAACATAGTTGAAGTGCTAGCACCCAACCAAGTGGATAAGATCACGTAAGAAGTTCAAGGCATCAAAGTTGTCTATTGACCTGATCACCCTAACTGAGGGTGATCTGCATGACATCCATGAGACAGTGCACGATGTCACCTCTAAGGCTCTAGAAGATTTGATGCAGGAGAACCAGATTGTGTTGGGGGCCCTCAGAGCGTAGTTGTAGAAATTACAGGCATGTCCTCCTTAGGATGGTACCCTCTCGACTAGCCTCACAGTTGGAACAACAACAAGAGAACAAATTTTGTGTGCGTGGATGACGAATACCATAGTGATGCCAGAAGGGACACTAGTGACAACAAATGAGGCCGAGAGACCTACAGTTAGTGCGCTGAAGGGTCTTAGTATTAATATGGCTGCACTCCCATGAGAGACCTTATATGTGTGGCAAGATGAGATAACTGTAGAGCTGCGAGCTAGGGAGAGTTGTGCACTGCAAGTCCTTAGTGAGCAAAAAATCAATATGGAACAATTGAGCTTGTAGTGCGATGAATTGGTGTCACAGAATCAACAACAAGTACAGGTAATAGATGATGCTTTCCAAAGCATCCCGGAGCTGGCCATCCCAACAGACATACCAACAGAGGCACGCATCCAACGGTTAGCAGCATGGGTGCATGAGGTGCGGGAGGAAATGACAAAGGTTCAGTTGGAGTTGAACCTTCAAATTGTCGAGCTCTGGTTAAAGGTGCAACCACCCACCCCTCTGGAAGTCAGAGAACAATGCGCTAGCACAATCACAGTGAGACTGGATGAAATTGGCAGTGCATTGCGAGATTGCACTGACATGTTGGAAGAATCACTTGAGGTCCTCACAAATTTGCAGGAGGACCCCAACATCCAGTGCTTAGAGACAAAGGCGTAATAACTCCAACAACAGTATGACAATTTCTGAGAAACTGCGTAGATGGTGGTCCTCACTTAGAGGCTCTCGCAGTTGCAACAAGCTAAAGTGTTGAAAGAACAAGCGGACATGGCATGACACAAGGAAGCAGTGTTGAAGGCGTGCATTAAGCTTTGGATCGATGAGGCCTTAACCATCACAATGGAAATTGAAGGTAAGCTTGCACACATGCAGGGGATGCACACCTTAATACAGAGGAGCACTTCTGACACAGAGGTTTTGGAACAATGTATGTAGTAGATCCAAAAAGTAGCAGCTCAGTGTGTCACTGACCTTGCCACAGTTTGAGTTTAGTTGGAGGTACTATGCGCAAAGATCTTCGCCAATAGGGTAACTTGAGGGTGAGTCACGATGTTTGTGTTGGGGGCTTGTTGGGCATAGAATCCCCCGAAGGCATATTTTGGGGCTTAAAGCCAACTTTTGATTGAATCTTGTTGTAAAAGCTCCACGAATAGTGGGTGCAGGGTGCGAAAGTATAATAAAGTCACAAGGTTGTCCACCCTAGTTTTTGTAATGTAATGTTGGCTGGATATACCTACCCATAGTCCACGGACCATGGGATTTTATAAATAGAGGAAGGCTCTAAGTGTAAAAGATAACCAAGGAAATAAGAGAATAGAAGCATGAGAAGTCTAAGTGATTGAGTCGTAGTGTAAAGTGTGTCTGTGGGTCATAGAGTAGGAGAAGGCTATGTAGCTATGTGCGCAAAGGCCTGGTAGTCCGCAACAGAATGCGCAAACTTCTATAGCTAAGTGCACAGGGCGGGTTGAGTCTATAACCGTTGGAAGAATCAATAAAGAGAAGTTTTTCTATAATTTTGTGTATCTTTTCCTGGTTTAATGCATGATTGGATATAATTTGGAAGTATATTGTTTATTTACTGCGCGAATCTGTATGAATTTTTTATATTGTTAAGTATAACTTAAGACATTTAAGTAGGCGAAGGTGCTTAATGAGTACTGGAATATAAATAAGATCTTGGGTAATAGAGCAAAGTGCGTCACAACCCCTGGTTAGTGCTGTGTGAAGGCAGGGTATCAGGCCACGAGGAACAGAAGGTGCACGAAACCACCTCCATGTAGGAATAAACAAAGGACCATTTGAACCTCTTAGACATCTCAAGGGTGCAAAAACATGGTTCTAACACCCTCCCATACTACTTCGGGTGAGACCTCAGTCTACGCCCCTCGGATTGTTCCCGAAAGGGCTAGTAGTAAAGGGATTTGTTTGGCAAATTAACTTCGAACCTCGGTGAGGCCCCAACAATCCAACATCATAGAAACAAGGTGAGGTACTGAAGAAGTGAGGAGGGTTGTTGAGGTGGCTGTAGTATAAAGGAACATGGAAAAATAAACAATGGAACTAATGATATGAATACAAAAAAAAAAAAATTAAGTCATCTCAGATTTAGTAAAATGATGCAAAGCTAAAACGAAGCATAGAAGAAATTTCAAATCACTCATTACATATGATTTCATCAATATTTAACAGTCTTATGCTCAAGGAAGAAGCATTTTAAGGGGCTCACTTTCTTTGTAGAAAATGAAGATTTTTATGATCACAAAAAATGATGAATCAATGAAAACTTAGTTATTACTAACTAAATCCAAAAGTCTTATAGCTATCCAAGTATTATAGATCAGTTGTCTAGTTCAGTTTTATTAATTCTGTGTGATCATAGGTCCAACTTCTAAGACAATTATACCTTAGATATAGTATTAAAAACTAATGATAGAGGACTCAAGGTTACCATAAGACCATTATTTAGGAGTAAATTTATGGAGTTGATTTTTACCCTTGACTTCATCCACACATGCTTCTTTTACTGTAACACTATAAAGTAACCATCATACATTTACACAAAAAACCTTGGTCTGGTTCACACTTCTTTAGGCAGAATGCCCCATTTCCTGGGAGCATGCATAGCCTCGATGGGTTTGCCTAGTGGTATCATAGGTCAGTACTTGTTGATACCAGGTGTCCATAGCTTCGATGGGTTAACCTCTTAAACCTATTTTAGACTAAAGGCTCTAGTCCCATGTTTCCTACCATTTTAGTTTTAGATTGTGGTCATTGCTTTTGGAATTGGTAGATGGGGGGGTGACTCTAGAAATCCCCTTAAAGGCATAAGATGACACCTTTCAGAGTGACTTATATTACTAACATAATTTCTTGTATGCATAAGGTACTTATAGGTACTCAAAGGACATAGCATTGATGATTCATTTTTAATGTGAGATGGATGAGGCTGCAAAAGAATAACCAAAATCCACCTAAAGTCCTACTAATAAGTGTTTTCATGTATTCTTTCGCCTTTAAAGTAGTGTTCTACTATGAGTAGAGACTTCATCAACTCTCTTTCAAGTCTTAATAAAGATGCTCGAAGGTCATGCTTTGGTGTTATGGCTATAGTATTCGAGTTCATTTTTTTCATTACTATCATTGTATGGACCTTTTAACTTTGTTTTAATCCCCTTAGTATGATTTGGTAACTATATTTTGAGAAACTATTTTGTATTGATAATCATAAATCTATATGAATAAGCAAAATGAAATTCTAAAACATAAAATATATATTAGCCATGAATAATTTGGAATTATCATTTGATTGAACTTCTATGAAAAACAATGTTTATTCAATCATCTTTGTGAAATACTCATCTTCATGATAAATCATGAATGCATAATTTTTAACAACTTAAGGAAAAAAGAAAGATAACATCAAATACTCCCCTAAGTATTCCATTCCATTTATGAAGATGTCTTTTCTAATTTTGAAAGTATTCTTCCAATATTTAAGCATGTCCAATGAACAATATCCTTGAATCCTGCTTTTTCTTGCAAAATAACAAATTGGTACCAAAATTCTAGGTACCCATTAGCTGAAAAAAAGTGCAAAACAATTGGTATGCAATACCAAGCAATGTTGTAATCAGGGAAATTTTTAAGGATGGAAAATTATTTTGAAGTGTAAAAACATTGGTGAATCTCACTAGTCCCTAATATGCAGACTATAAAATGTTTATTGATGTATTTGTAAAGATATTCAAATTTATAATGATTTTATATACACTCTCTATATAATGTTGGTGATTTTAAAGGTAAAATAATTTTATATTGTAAAATTTAGGTGAATCTTTTTATAAAATAAGCAAATATTTTTTTTTTGGGAAATCATGGAAAGTTAGCCCACGTGTGAATATTAGCCCTAAAACTTTCCGTGGTTGTAATGCAATCATTTCCAACTTCACATAATATTCCAAACATAATGGTCATAACTTACTTTGTTAAAAAGAAAAACTATAAACAAATCTAACTATGAGAAAGAAATAATAAGTGGGAAAGCAAAGTAATAGTTGAACCATGTTGTTGTTGGAAATATGATTGAATGGGCATCTTCATTAAAACATTATGTAACTGAAAGAGACCTCAACAATATTATGCAATAGAAATATAGATCTCTCGCTTTCGACTAGTTGCCTTTAATTGTTAACATTACCACTTATACAAAATCACTGAGAAAAATGTTGCACTATATTTTATATCTAAACTAACTATTTTATACAAAACTTATTTATTTATTTACTATCCTACTTTACTTGACAAAAGTAGATACCTCTCCTTAGGTATAGGAGTATTTCAAATGTAACCATGTGTGCAATAGGTGTAAAATGCACTCATACTCAAGTTCATAGTATAATCCTCAATGCAAACTTGAGTATGAAGTACTAGTAGTTTTAATGTTCATGTCAAGAAGTAAGGAAGAATGAAGGAGTGATATGGCCTTATAGTTTCTTGAAACCAATTTTCAATTAAATAATAAATTCTCATGGTTTACCTCTTTATTTGGCTCATTTATCATATCCTTCTTTATTGTGCCATGTAGATCTTCTAGCTTTACGTGATTATCCTCTTGTGTGCTTAGAGGATCTGTAGATAGGCATGTCAAAAAGTTTTCAATCTCAGGTTCTAACAATTGCTCTCCATTGGATGTGCTCCATGATTCTTTAATTTCTTCAGCAATATTGCAAGGGTGAAGATCTTCCTATGGACGTGGTTCATGGATTTGTTATTCTTCTATCACTTTTGGAGAGGCGTGTAAGTTCTTTACTGCTGTCAATATTCGTTCTTTCTAAGAATCAAATATCCCAGCTACTAATAGGATTTGAGAGTGTTCTCCCAATATATTGATCATCCTTGAGTACTTATTTTTTGGTTTCTAATCCTTGTCCTGAACATGGATTAGTGTATGGAGCTCTTTAATGTACCAAAATATTTAAAAATCTTAAATAATTGAAAGGGAAACACATATAAAACAGATGCAAGCAAAGCAATTGTGTAATTGAAGGGCCACCATGCTACTAAGACCCTTATTTTACCAATTTATCTATTCACACAAGTTAGGCTTCTCTTTTTTCCATGAATCAAGCTAAATGAAAACACACTTTCAAAGAAAAATAGAGAAAAATGAGGCTTTAGATCCTAACTTTAATTCTATGCATATGAAAAAGAAACTAGAAAATCAATTAGAGACAAATAGACTTTGGAGAAACCCCATCATAGTGGATGTGTGGCTCTTCACTCACATCTTACTGTTCATTCTCTTCCCTCTAGTTTCCCTGCAACTAAGATCACACAATAAACCTGTGAAAGAAATAATGCTCTAATCCCTTTAGCACTTCCCTGCAAATGACACCAAAAATGTTGGTGGAATTATCTGTATTCTAATTCCAACATTTAATTATCAATTTAGGGTTGTAATACTTAGAGATGAAAGCACAAGAAATGCAGGATTGGAAACTATTATAGCTTATGCTCACAACTAACACTAGAAATAACTAATCACTAAGGATTATCACTTGCCATTGGACTATGGGACTCTATTGCTTATCAAGTTATGAACCATAATATTTTATTAACAATGTTGATGTGGTTTTATATATGTAGATTATTAGGTATTGAGACTCTAGTAGTTTTAATCCTATAGTGATGAAACCCATTAAACACATCGCAAAAAAACTAAATTGCAGAAAAGTAAATGTCGACAATTGTAAGCAAAAGCGTACAAGGCAAGTAAAGAAAGCAAGGAAATAAACTACAAGAACTGTGTTAAAAAACTATCAAAATAATAAATGCTAAGCAAGCTTAGAGATATATTGCAGGTTCTTATTTGATGTAAGATTCTTTTAGCAAGTAGATGCAAAGCTTCAATAAATTAAAGAGTCCTAAACTACAAATAACATATATTTTTAATACTCTATTCAAGTACAGAACCTAGTACTAAATCAAGTACCAAATGGTTGGAATTTGAAATTGTGAATAAGTATTGAATTAAGTATGAAAATTTTGTAAATTGAAATTCGAGATATTAAAACATGTTAAGAAACCAATTTAAATTTGTTTGGCTCTTTAAGCCTGAGAAAAGCCAATTTCGATTTTATCCTAATGCATTCTACTTAACAGATATGAAAATAAAGAAATGAATATGATAAAATATGAAATCAAATGGAATTCACTTCTTAAACCTGAAGAGAAGTGCTAAACACTAAATTAAAGGTATGAAAGTAAATATATCTAAGCTTTATATAACATAAATTCATTGCAAAATAAAACTAAATTGCTAGATGCAAAACTAATCTACAAAATACATGAAAGATAGCAACACTTACCCACATTGAGGGGCCCTTACAAGGAGGTTAGTGCTACTAATAAAATCTTAGATCAAGCTAATAATATATACCACAATTCAGCAACCATCAATTATTTATTCACTTCATAAATCTTTGTTACAAATCAGCCCTCTAAATCTCTCCAAAAACTAATCATTGATCTCCTTTATTACAATAATGAACAAACTCCTCTTACAATAATGAAAAACCTTATTCCTCTGCCCTTTGAGGCTTTATTTATAGATAAAATCCATTGGGGAAGGATAAGATCCAACCCCCTACACTCATAAAATGAATTTACAATTTTAGAGGAAAATGTCATAATTCTTGTTTTTTTTGCAATTTTGTACAAACTGGTGTTAAAGAACTAACCATATGTTCTCGACCATGATGGATTTTACGGAGAGGTTTTTACGGAGGCTAACTGGTTATATTATCAATAATAACTTCTCTTTTATTTTCCTTATTCGATTCCATGGCCTCAAGAATAATGCCGAAAATTGATTGTTTAGATTTTTTGGCCAATCTAGGATTTGCAGAAATTCTATACAAAATGGCTTCAAAGAACTTGTTGTAACTTTGTGACCGTATTGAATTTTGGGAGAAATTTTGATCTTCAATTGAATCACTATATTTTTCACAAACTCATATCTTGGATTCTTGATATTATCTGCCATCGACACAAAATTTTAGGTGTAACAAGGGAGTTCCAAAATTGTTACATATTTTTGGTTGTAACTTAAATCATGTGCTAGGATCCCATGTATGAGGTGAGTATATTCCAAGGCTTGTACCAGCATATCAGGACAATGTGGTACCTAATTTACCATGCCAGAGAAAATAAAAACGTATTTTATAATTTTGAATTTCTCCCCTCGTTAAGTGCAGAACTAAGTACCGAATTGTTGATCTGCCAAATTGTCACTGAACTTTCCATATTCGAACATTATTTTTGGACACATAACCACATTATCAAAGCCATCTTAAAAACACGTTTAACTATAAAAATATAAGGAATCCATCATAATTAACCAGAAGGTGAAAGAGGTACATTTAGCAGAAGTTGATGTTATAATGTCATGAAAAATATCTTAAATGTGGGAATATGGCCCATGAATAGAGGCTTTATATATTGAATAACATTATATATTCAGGGCCCAACATCTATATTGAGAGATAAAAATATCTTTTGTTTTTTAACTAATTTGTAGGCCGAGAAGGAATGATATATCTCCTAGCATGGACATTCATTAGAGGAAATTTCAACCTAGAAGTGGCCTCCTCACAACGAATACTAAAATAATAGTTAAAATAATAAAATAAGATTTATGAATTTTGGAGTGAAAAGGAAAAAACTAGTTTTTTAATTGTATTTTTGGCTTATCTCCTTATAAGTTTATTCAAATTTCATGTGTAGACATTTTTCAATGCAAAATTAAATTCTACATCCAATGAGTACCCATTATGTGTAATTATGAGGAGACCCACATTAATAAAAATGAATATACATTAAAAAGTCACTTTGAACACACCTTTCTAATGTATCTTCAATTTTTACCAATCGCTATTCTTCAAAGTATACATAATGGGTACTCATTGGATGTGGGATTTAATTTTGCATCCAACAATTGCCAGTGGTTGATATCTAAGTAAACCTATAAGGTGATAAGTGAAAAATACAATTGAAAAAGGTAGTTTCCTTCTCTTCCCTCTAAAATATTTACGTGTACCTCTTTTTAAATTTAAAGGTGTTTTATTGATTGTCATAAAAATTACATGAAAATTTCATGTGCACTCTTAGGATGAAATTTTCTCTAGTACCAAACTCGTTTTGCATTTCTTCAACAAATTAATTCCCCATTTTCTATAAAGCCAAATCTCCTTTCTTCTAATTTCACAATCCTTTGATAAAAACTAACATCATAGCCATTATCACACATTTGGCTAACACTTTGAATATTGTGTTTAAGGTTATCCAAATATAGGACATTCTAAGGCTTAATCTTCTCATCGAGGCTAACTGTTCCTTTCGCTTTTATTTCAAGTAGAGAAATGTTCCCAAATTTTATACTTCCTTTTCCATTTTCTTTCAGAAGTTGGAACTTGCTTCTATCTCCAGTCACATGCTTGGAGCATTTGTTTTCCATATACTACTTTTTCTCCTAATGATGAGCATATAGGATAAAACTACATTCTTTAGTATCCTTCATCATTTTTTTCCATATCTTCACATTATTTTGATAGGCTAATTGTTCATACTTCTATTATCTAGTAGGATTAAACAATTTACTCCAACACTCATTAGCTTTGTGCCCATAGTTCTAGAACACATAATACTCAATCTCATTCATAAGAGGAGAGGCTGAGTTTATTTTTGTAGCAGAATATTTTTTAGATCTAAAATTCTCATCCCTTTTAACTTCATTGGTTTTAAAATCAACAACTTTATCACCAAACTTATGACAATTATAGAAGTTATCATAAAATAACTTTGGGTACATCAAATAATGCATATGTTGATTTGGAGTAGATCTACAAAAATTTTATTATCTAGATTCTTGATGAATAGATCTTTGCTGTGGTACAATTGTAACTTTGAATGTGTTGACACATTTTTTATTTTCCTTTGAATTTTTTAGCTTTTCATCCTTACCAACTCTTCCTTTAAGTTCTTTTCCATAGCTTTGATGCTCTTTCTTTCCTTGGGACCTCGTGCTTGATTTTCCTTTGAGGTTTGTTAAGGCTCTTCATATCCTAGACCATATTTACTTGTTGATGGTACTTCAGAGATAAGAATATCATCCAGTGCTTCTAAACTTATAGTAAATCTAATATTTAGATCCATCTTTGCCTTATTTTTCACCAAATAGTTTCTTGATGATACAACTTCTACTGCTAACCCTTGAGAGTTCATTTGAATCCAATTTTTACCTTGATTCATAAGAAGCTCCTATTTTCTCCTAGTTTCCTCAAGATAATATTTTAGAGATATGATATCTCCATCATATTCATCCAAGCTTGTATTTCCCTCTCTCTTTTATAGTTGTAACTTTATAACCTTATTTTCATCTTCTAGTTTATCATGACTTGCTTTTTTTTCTTTTAGTTGTTGCACTAGGACATCTTTGAGTTTAACAAAGTATTCAAATTTTAATTTCTAAAGGTTAAAATGTTAATTATTAGTGTTATACATACCTTCCTCCACTCTTACAATTTGTTGTTTCAGTATTTATTTATTCTTTCTATTTTTCTATAGATCCTCTAGTGCACTAACTAGTTCATCTTAAAGGTACACCACTCTAGAATTTGATTTTTCCTCAAACTTTTATTCATATTCAAATTCCCTAATATTTCATTCCTCATGTTCTCCTTCAATTTATTTTTTACTGTTGGCCTTAAACGACTCATTGTCTTCCTTAGGTAGAAGATCTTCTTTCTATCAATCTTCTTCTTTTGATATTTTTGAGTTATGTCTCTATTATTTTGTTCTTTCCTTTTCTCCTCCTTATCACCTTTAGTATATGGGAATTTTGAAGAAAATTTTCCTACTCTTCTCCAAGAAAAATATTTAATGGTTATCTTACTCTTATACTTTTCTAATCTTATCTTAATTTTCCTTACAAATTGGGTCATCCTGTGATTTGAATCGCTGCTGCAACAATCTCGATGTCCTCTCTTTTCCTTATGATTATTTGAGACTTTTAATGTTTCTTATTTGGGTTATTAACTATCTCCAATTCTCAACTCATATTTAGTGATAGTTCCATGGAGCTTCTCAAATTTCAAAGTCAAGTACTCCATCTCTTCTGTGGCTGAGATCTAAGCATTAAATACCATTGTGAATGATCTTAATACTTTCAATACAATTACTTCTTATTTGATATTTTCATTTAGACCTCTAACCATATTTGAAACTTCATCTACTATAAGAAACTACTTTGTAATTATTTTATCACCATTAATCCCCAACATTTCAAATCTCATTATGTAAGTTAGGAGTTTTTCTTTGTTTACCTATTCATATCCTTCATAGTAGCTTCTAACCTTATCCCAAGCTTGTTTTTTTAATTTGTAGTGCATCAGTCTTCATAGCTAAAATTGGTTAAGACAAGATACAATTACATTCTAAGCCTTCACATTATGGTTATAGGCTTTCATTTCATCAGGATCTATTGTCCCTAGAATTTTGTATCTATATTCTGCAAAGGTGAATACATCCACACTAAGAGTCATGATGTAGGCTTCCATTCTAACTCTCAAGAACACATAATTGAATCCATAAAATATGGGTACTCTACTTGAATAAATATCCTAATTTTCCTAATTTTCCATGATTTCTTGTGGATCTACCTTGCAGTGGTTAAGTTGTTCCTGAAGTAGTCCGCTCTGGTACCAATTGTTGGGAATCAATAATTACTACGCGGCATGAATCAGTAATTTTAAATTTGACACTTAATTAGCTAAAAAATCAACCAATTTCAATCTATACACAACATAAAATCATTCACATTATATTTGTAAATATATGTTTTAAACTGGAAATCATTCTAGGAGAAAAACCACCAAGGCTTGATTTATTATGATCTAAATCAAAATAATTGATTGTGATTACATCAATTTTTTGTGATAAACCACTCACAAGAGTCACAAACCCCCTCAAATATACAATAAAGGACTCACTAGAGGCACTAACCTTAGATCTCTATAGGAACCTACTTGTTTCAACCATTTACATATATCTTTCACACATTTTCAGATTCATACCTATGGCAATATTCTTTGATTCTATTAATGTTTAATACCACCGCTCTCATATAAATACATATGGTTCTACAACACAAACAAGCCTCACCATGATCTGATGGAATTGTTAGGCTTGGAGGATGGAATTAGTGTTTTTTAATTAATGGAAACTCGATGCATTGGTGTGTTGGCATTGATGTCAATCTAAGTGCACCCTAGTGCATGTATGGGATGAGTATTTCACGGGAAGTGTTGACATGGTGATGGGGCATTGATGAGGTGTTTTTCATGTTCAGTTGGTGTTAGATCATTTTCTAGAGCATTAAAAGGGAGCTATGTATTTTAATGGATTTCTTCCTCCATATATTAGCTCAGGTTCTCTTGGGAATGACACAATAGAATATCCATTAGAAATACCTTTCCAACAATATAAGGTAATCTAAAAAAATCCTAAAGGAAAAGGAGTTATGGCTAGTCAAATTTCATAGGAAAAATGTTAACAACTATTAGTTCTAGCTGTAGAAGGTCTATTGGCATAGAGCAAGTTTGTCATCGCCCTTCACTGTATGGGAAGAGGTGCTACTAGTAAGGTTCATGAACATTTAGTAGTGAATGGTGTTAGTGATGACACATAATGGAAGTTGATCAGGAAACAAGTTCCGCCTTACCCACATCGAATGACGTGAAGGGGCCCAAGGTAGTTCAAATTCTAACCAAAACGTGAGGTCCCACACTTGGAATCATTCCCAAACCATCGATCCTATATCAATGAATTTGCTGCAATGCAATACCACCCCTCCTAATTTTCAAACCATTTTGGGCAAGGCTTGCAAAACTACAAGTGGTTTTTTATTGGACGGACATGGTCAAATGACAGAAGATGTAAATGGAAAGACAGGTGGTGCAAGTGTGGAGGTCCCACAAGGGGACACATAACCTTGGCATTTATTTCTTGAGAGTTTTTAGAGGGGATCATGGTTAAATCCCTTCAGTGATAGGACCAGGGAGGTGAAAATTTCCCCATATACTACTGCAAAATATTTACATTTTGACCTTTTTAATCCCTTATGTTTTCCATTGATGTACATTTCATTAAAGTCATAGGGAGATGATGATATGTTGGAGGATTCTAACATTAAATTTCATGTCCAAGGAAAAAAAATTAGCAAAGGAATTTGGCGAAAAACTAAGGCTTGATAACCCTTTCCTCCATTTTAATGACATGATTCATGGCATTGTAAGAACGGTAGACCCAAATGACATGGAGTATAGGTGGAGCCATGGCGGCATAATTTTGTCAGTGGTCCAAAGGCATAAGATGACATCAACATCACATATGTAGCCTAAAATACCTAAGACACATGGAGCTCCATGATCATGACACATGGCATCCATATGTGGCACCTTTAGTTGGTCAAGTGGCTAAAAATGGGTCACACATAGACCACTCAAATAAGAACACATGGTAGTTGCAGCATAGGTGGCACATAGGTGGTAAGTAGGTGGCGTACACTTGGTAGGAATGTTGTATGGATGACATAACCCTAGAGGTCTATGCCCCTAATAATATTTTATGGAGAACTAATCTAAAAATCACTCGTGAGTGACCTCAGTTAACTAATGAATGAATGAAGGTATCACAGATTCATGCACTGGTGTGTGTCTATGTTATCTTGGGCAATGGATCGATAAGATTTCAAAATACATAGACATGGGAAAATGGAAAATAGTAAGAGAAACGTAGTAATCAAATACAAGAACACAACAAATTAATATGGAGTTCACCCAATCCTCCTCGACTTCGTCTCCAATCTAGCTTTTAGTGGTGGCCTTCTTTTATTATGTCTTAAAGCAGAGTTTTTACAACGAGGAGCTCAAATTGAGTCTCCCAAAATAGAGGATGCTTAGTAGGGTGGTTCTTGGATTCCCCAAGCGACTAGAGTGCACAAACTCTTTCTTACTAAGTCTCGACTTCAACTGGTCTTGATGGGATGAGTCCAATTTGGTACTCAGTTCCCGACAGATATCCTCATAGGGATTGCTTGAACCTCTCAAGCCTTTTGTCTGCTCGATGTTGCCTTAGCTCTGCAGGTGAGCTTGGCTCCCTGTGTCTGCTTCTGTCTCCTTCTTCACTATTCTCTTCTTTTTGACAGTGTTTTTTTTCCTTCCCCCTTCTTTTGTTCTCTTTCTGTTCATGGCTTAAAGGAAATACATCTCATGATTGTTTGTTTCCTCTTCCGCCCCTTTGGATCACCTGTTGTTGTTTTCTTGGAGTTCCCTACCTCTGCATCATCACCACTGTGTAACATCTCACAAGGAAGTGACCACTTTTCCTCCCATGAACTGCGCTAGCTCTTCCTCAAACGGTTTGGTATTTTGGTTACTTTGTGTAATAATTCATCCACCAGCTCAGTGGTCAAATTGGAATTTAGACTTTTATATATCATCACTTAATTCTCCCTCCAAATTTGATTTCCCATCAGGCACATCCTCTGCCATTAGATTTGGGGCCCACAGATCCTACAATGTTCGCTCTTATCATGGTTGACTTTCTTAGATGTTAGCCTGCGATGATAGGCGATTTTATCTCTCATCTACCGAACATGCGTTGTTCGTTGTATGACATCGCTAGGTCTCCTGACAATTCTACTTACCGCCCAACATGCCTCCGATATTCCGTCGGTTTTGGGGTGCAGGACATGCCTTTCACTTTAGCGCTTTTTCTATGGTTTTCAGCTTTTCCTTGTGACTGAGCACTCGGGGCCTTTCAATTTTGAGGGGTTTTGCCCAACAATTCACAATTAGCGCTTAACACTATTCACACATCAAAAACGACCTCCGTTAAATTCTGATCTGGACTTCCTAACTCCTAGTTTGCATCCTATACAGTCTCCATGGGCCTCGGTCAACGCACTTTGACTGAGGTCCTCATCGTTCCTTGCTGGCTACAAACTGCCACTGTCCATAGATTTTCCTGATAGCTCATTGTTCACAACTTTGAAGTCTATCCTGATTTGATACAATCATAGAACTCTAATAATTTTCATGGATCCAATTCGGATCATGGCCTTCCCATTGAAAAGGCTTTTGGACCACCAAAAGTTGGTGTTCAAGCATCGACTAAGTGAGGGTAAAATTGTCTAACTTGCCCAATATCTATCCACTTTGCACTACTTGGCTTTGAACCCTTGAGCCTAGCTCTGAGGTACTCAACATCTCCCCTATGCGTTATCCTTACCTTTCTGTCTAGAACTGTGTCTTCTTGCAATTAATTAAGATATTCAGGTAACAGGTCATCAATAGAAGGCAACTGACTCTGCTCTCCAGGATCCTCAATTAGTGAAGGTTCAAATAGTCTCAAGCAATCTACATTTACGACTGAGTAGATGTGCATGTAAGCTGGTAGATCAAGGAAAAAATCATTCTCAACAATTTTCTCAAGTATCTTGAGAGTTCCATACCTGATTAGCTTTAGCTTTTTACCTTAACCTTGCATTCTGTCCTTGCTGATATACAACCAGACCTAGTCACCAACTTGGAAATTATGCTCCATCTGATGCTTGTCATGCCTGGCCTTGTATTTGGCTTGGCTCTTTTCCAGTTGTTCTTGTACTGCCTGGTGGATCTCTTGGATTTTTTCAATGAACCTAGTTCCCCTGTCCACATCACTGTGTCCCTCAACTGTGGTGTCTTTACCAAAGACAAAATCCAAAGAAGACCTTGATGTAAAACCAAAACATGTCTCAAAAGGAGATCTCTGTGTAGAAGAATGTTTTTCTCTGTTGTAAGCATGCTGCACATAACACAAATGTTCATCCCGAGGCTTATGATGCTTGCTAAAATATCCTCTGAGCAACTGGATAATTGTGTTGTTAACTACTTCTTTCTGGCCATCAATTTGTGGATGAAAAGCTATGATTTTCTTCAATTTGGTGCCCATCAGTTCCCACAGACTTGACCAAAACTTTCCCATAAATCGGGTGTCTTGATTAGGTACAATGGAAGTGGGTAATCCAAAATGAACCCATACATGTTGAAAGAATAGTTTTTCAGTTTGTTCAGCTATAATTTTTTTATTACAACGTATCAAAATACACATTTTACTAAACCTATCCATAACAACATACAAATAATCATGACCTTTCCTAGATTTATGCAGTCCTCCAACAAAATCCATAGAAACACTTTCCCAAGGGTGAGAAGGAACTGGTAATGGAGTGTACAAGCCTAGTTATCTATTGCTGGGCTTGCTTTTAGCACACATAATACACCCTCTTACATATCTAGAAACTATCTCATTCATTTTTGACTAATGACAAAATCTTTGCAGCTATGCAACTATTTTACTTATCCCAAAGTGACGTGATATTAGAGAAGTGTGTTCTTCTCAAATTATCTTTAGTCTTTCAGCTTGTGGAATGCTTCCCACAATGATATAAGAGCCAGTCCTTTACATGATAATCTAATTCTTCTATTCGTTTGCCTTGACATAAAGTTGCATATACATCTTTAAAGTCTATATCTTGAGCATATTGTTCGATGTAGCTTTCATGTAACACAAAATTATGCTTAGGTATAGTAGATGCATTTATATGTGTCTAGATAACATATCTGCAACTTTATTGCGTATGCCCTTCTTATATCTGATGACCAAATTAAACTGTTGTAGAAAACCGATCTATCTATAGTGTCATGATTACTGCAACTTAGTTTGGGAGTGCAGATATTGAAGTGGTTGATGATCAGTATGTATTACTGTCCCTTTGCCCATTAAGTAATGTTTCCACTTTTTCACACTCTATACTAATACACACAATTCTTTATCATATGTAGGATAGTTAACTACTATAAAATTAAATGTCTCAGAATGATAACATATGGGTTTGCCGTGTTGTGTCAATGCTGCTCCCATGGCATAGTCACTGGCATCCATTTGGATCTCAAATGGTCTTTGAAGATCAAGCAGTGCTAGTACAGGTGTTGTACTAATCTTTTCTTTCAAGGTATCAAAGGCTTTCTACTATTGGCCTCCCCACTGAAGCACCTTGTTCAATATTGTTAAAGCATGTAAGGGAGCTACAATTAAGGAGAAGTTAGAATGAACTTTCTCCATTATTGTGCTGCTCCTAAGAAGCTTCAAATTTCTGTAGCAGATTTGGGTTTAGGCCAGTTCACAATGACTACCACTTTAGAGGGATCTATCTTCAATTCACTACCCCCTACTATATGTCCCAAATAATTCAGAGATGTTTTTCCAAATTCACATTTTGAGAGTTTAACATAAACTTTTTCCCTTTTCAAAACATCTAGTGTCTGCTTAATATGCTTTAAATGTTCTTCCCATGTTTTTCTAAATATCAGAATGTCCTCCAGATACACAATAAAAAAATCATCAAGAAAAGGTCTGAGCACATCATTCATTAGTCTCATGAAAGTAGCAGAAGCATTAGTTAATCCAAAAGCCATAACTAGCCACTCATACAATCCCTTCTTTGTTTTGAAACCGGTCTCCTATGCATCTTGTTCTGCAACTCTAACCTGATGGTATCCACTATGCAATTCTAACTTGCAAAAATAAAAATCTTCTTTTAATTGATCTAAAAGATCATCTATGTGAGGAAGGGGATAATAGTTTTTGATTGTTATCTTATTTAGTGCTCGGTAATCAATGCACATTCTCCACGAGCCATCTTTCTTTCTGACCAAGACGATTGGTGACCCACATGCTGATGTGCTAGGTTTGATGAAGCCTTTCTTGAGCAAATCCTACGCCTACTTCTTGATTTCAGTATTCTCTAAACTGAAAAACCTGTACATTCCAATGTTAGGCAATGGAGCATCTTGCTGCAAAATAATATCATGCACTATTTCCTTTTTGGGTGGCAGACCTTTAGGTTCTTGAAACAAGATATCATACTCTGAAACAACCTTTTCTAATTCAGCTTGATGTTTAGCATTACAGCCCTCAAATACATTGGTTTTATCAGGTTTCTTTTTCCTTACAACCATCAATAAGAATTGTTTGCATGAATTTATCATTTGTTTCATCTGCCCTGAGTTTATGAGAGTATAATTATTCTTGAGCTTAAGACTCTAAAATATTCAATTCCATCTTAACAAGTAGATACTTGTTCTCGCTCTTAGAAAAAAGCTGTTCTATTATACAAGTAGTTCCTAAACAATTCCACATATACCAAGGAATATGTTAACTCAACCTCATTACAATGTTGACAAAAAAAAACTTGTGTTGCATTGTCTAGTCACTTTTATCTATCTTAACCATCTAAAACGGGTATGGTTCTTGTAGGAGTGCACTAATCCCAATTCTTAACAATTTCTTTAGAAAAAATTACTTGTGAGCCACTATCAAACAAAGTATCAATATTTTGATGTTTGGAAATAACTCGAATATGGAAAATCTCATGTCTTTTTCTCTCATTTTCTTCATCAATAGTAGATTGTGCACAATTACTAGTAGATGCTTTAGAATTATTACCTCTTATACCTATGGTTGCAGTAGTTGTTTCATCTCCTAAGTCTGACCCCAAATCTTTCTGAATAGCTGCAGCAGTCTTCCTTTTCTTTCCCTTAAACTTCTTAGGTCTCAGCTCTGGATGTAGAATCCAACAATGGTCATCATCATGCCCATCCTTCTTACAGTGAGTGCACGAAGACTTGCTCTTTTGTGCAATGCTAGCCTTCCTTTCTTTCCATTTCTATTTTCTTTTCACCTTATTCTTGATTGCACTCAATTGCGATGATCCCCCAACTTCTGGACTTCCATTCTTTCCTCTAGCTTCTAGATGAGTAGCTTAAATAGATACCTCATATATACTAGTGTGATTAAACATGAGGATAGTGTGCCTCATGTAGCTGTGTAGACCACCAATGTACTTCAATAGAGTCTCAGGTGAGTCTAATGAGATTCCTAGAATCAAGGCTCTCTTTCTGAATTCTCGTTGTATCCTTATACACTTTGCCCTTTCAATTGTCGAAGAGTTTGCGAGCTCATCATGTCTTGCTGCATGTAGGCCAATGGATAGAACTACTTTTTGATTACAGAAACAAATTCACGCCAGACAGAAATGGTCTTACCATGTCTTTTCATGTTAGCTTGGGTCCTGCCTTCCCACCAAACTAAGGCAATGCCTCCAAGGAGTAGGCTTGCCAGATGAATCTTTCTCTTGTCTGAGCCAATACTCTGCACTTTACAATAAACATCAATTTGTCTAATCCAATTGTCCAGCTTTTCTGCATTCAAATCTCCATCATATATAGATAAATCTATTTTAACATCTATTTTAATCAAAGATGCCTTCCTTTTGTGTTCAGGGTTATTAGGAGGTGTGGGAAAGCTTTCTTCTTTCCCTTTGCCTTTTAAGTGGTCATGGAGGAGAGACTCATCTTCTCCCTTTTCTTGTTTAGAGCCTAATGAATCTTCATCTTTATGTTTTCTAAAGTCCTTATACATTTCCTCTACCATGGATCTTAGGGCTAGGAAACTACCTAATAATTGAGGGTTTGGCCCCACAGAACCTTCCTATGACATTGTCTTCCGAGGATAGACTCTCCCAATTTCAGGATTAGTTTCGACCAACTCTCCTTCTCCTAATTTGAGCTTTGATCTAGTTAGCATTCAAAGCTAAATCCAACACAAGCTTGTCTAACCTTAATAGCCTGAGCTTTGATACCACTTGATCTGAAAATCACTCGTGAGTGACCTCAGTTAATTAATGAATGAATGAAGGTATTACAGACTCATGTGCTAGTGTGTGTCTATGTTATCTTAGGCAACAGATCGATAAGATTGCAAAATACATAGACACGGGCAAATGGAAAAAAGTAAGAGAAACATAGTAAGCAAATACAAGAACACAACAAGTTAAT
This sequence comes from Pinus taeda, assembly GCA_000404065.3. Lineage (NCBI taxonomy): Eukaryota > Viridiplantae > Streptophyta > Pinopsida > Pinales > Pinaceae > Pinus > Pinus taeda. The sequence goes on along the minus strand of APFE030996271.1, from coordinate 69,361 downwards.
AAGGAGTTCACCCAATCCTCCTCGGCTAAGTCTTTGGTCTAGCTTTCAGTGGTGGCCTTCTTTTATTGTCTCCTAAAGCAAAGTTTTTACAATGAGGAGCTCCAATTGAGTCTCCTAAAATAGAGGATGCTCAGTAGGGTGGTTCTTGGATTCCCCAAGCCACTAGAGTGCACAGACTCTTTCTTACTAAGTCTTGACTTCAACTGGTGTTGATGGGATGAGTCCAATTTGGTATTCATTTCCCAACAGATATCCTCACATGGATTGCTTGAGCCTCTCAAGCTCTCTGTTTGCTTGATGTTGCCTTAGCTCTGCAGGTCAGCTCGGCTCTCTGCATCTGTTTCTGTCTCTTCTGTCTCCTTCTTCACTGTTCTCTTCTTTCTGACAGCGTTTTTTCCTTCCTCCCTTCTTTTGTTCTCTGTTTGTTCATTGCTTAAAGCCAATACGTCTCATGATTGTTCATTTCCTCTTCCGCCTCTTTGGATCACCTGCTACTATTCGCTTGGAGTTCCCTACCTTTGCGTCATTGCCACTGTGTAATGTCTCATAGGGAAGTGGCCACTTGTCCTCCCACGAACTGCGCCAGCTCTTCCTCAAACGGTTCGGTATTTTGGTTAGTCTGTGTAATAATTCATCCGCCAACTCAGCAGTCAAATCGCACTTCAGACTTTTATATGTCGTTACTTAATTCTCCCTCCAGATATAGTTCCCCATCGGGCGCATCCTCCGCTGTTAGATCTGGAGCCCCCAGATCCTACAGCATTTGCTCTTATCATGTGGTTGACTTTCTCGAACGTTAGCTCACGATGAGAGGTGGTTTTCTCTCTCATCCACTGGACACGCTTCATTCACTGTATGACATCGCAGGGTCTCCTGATAATTCTGCTTACTGCCCAACATGCCTCTGATATTCTGCTAGTTTTGGGGTGTCGGACTCGCCTTTCACTTTAGCACTTTTCCCATGGTTTTCAGCTTTTCCTTGTGACTGAGCACTCGGGGCCTTTCCATATCGATGGGTTTTGCCTAGCGATGTGTGATTAGGCCTCTGTATTCTGATCAAAACTTCCTAACTGCTAGTTTGCGTCTTGCGCAGTCTCCATGGGCCTCGGTTAGCGCTCTTTGACTGACGTCCTCGTCGTTCCTTGTCAGCTACAAACTGTGACTATCCAGAGGTCTTCCTGATAGCTCATTGTTCAAAAGTTTGAATTCTATCCTAATTTGATACAGTCATAGAACTCTAATAATTTTCATGGATCCAATTAAGATCAAGACCCATAAGAAACGAATCAGGTAACAGGATTAGGACATAAAGTTCTCCATCATTTAACGGTTCCATCATGTTTTAGAAAATAATTCTTATGGATTTTTTATGGGAAGTTTTTAGTGTTAAGCGCCAAGGGAATCTAGGCTAAGTGTAATGTATTTCGAGCTAATTAGGACCTCAAGCAGTAGGCCCTATGACAAGTTTGAAACGTGTAAGTATCTGGACCTATGAATCACTAAGTTAAGCTCCTTATATCTATTGCCTTGTGCCTCTACATAATATGGATATTGTTCAAGCCTTCAAGATACTTGAAAAGAGAATTATTGGAGTTTAAAAGGGCTTAACATTATGGCCTTATTTCAAAGGGTGGAGGAGCTTAAGGGGGACATGAATTAGTTGACAAGTACTTTGGTAGTATGTGCTATATTTCATGGAGTTGTCATATATGGACCTGATATATTGTATTGTTTGTAAAGAAAAAGGATGGTACTCCCATGTTATTAATTAATTGCAAGTAGTTGAACAAAGTTATCATCAAGAACATGTATCCCTTACTGTAGATTGATGATTTGTTTGATCAGTTGAAGGGAGTTGCACTGTTTTCAAAGATTGATTTGAGATCAGGATATCATCAAGTGTGTATCAAAGAAGAAGACATAAAAATACTGCATTCCATATAAGATACGATCATTATGAGTTATGGTGGTTCCTGTTGGTCTTAAAAATTCTCCAACCACCTTCATGTGTTTGATGATCAGTGTGTTGCATCCTTACCTAGACAAGTTTTTGGTAGTTTTTAGTGACGATATATTGATATACTCCAAGAATGAGGAAGCACATACAAAGCACTTGGCAGCAATGCTGAGATTGTTGAGTGAGCATCAGTTGTATGCCAAGCTCAACAAGTGTAGTTTCTTTTAGTTTCATATTCATTACTTGGGAAAATTTATTTTCAAGGAGGGGATCAAAATGGACCCAAAAAAGATTAAAGCTATCATGGAGTGGTCAACTCTTAGGAATGTGGATGAGGTCATATCATTCATGGGATTAGTAGGTTATTACATGAAGTTCATCAGGAAATTCTCAAGGATTTTCTATCTTATGAAATCTGTGTAGATGAAAGGGAAGAAGTTTGAATGGACTGAGGAGTGTGCAACTAGTTTTGAGCAATTGAAGCATTTTCTTAAAAATTATCAAGTCTTAGTGATTGCATATTTTGATAAGGAATTTATGGTTTGTAAAGATGCTTCCAAGGAAGGACTTGGTGGGGCACCAATGTAGACAAGAGAAATATTTTTCTATGAGTTAAGGAAGCTAAATGAGGACAAGAAGAACTATGTGACTCATGATCTTTAGTTGTCAGTTATCATTCCTACATTGAATATGTGGAGACATTATCATCGTGGCAGGAGGTTCTTCTTGATGAGTGATCATAGTGGGCTGAAGTACTTGTTTGACCAACCCAATATGAATTCCAAGAAAGATATATGGTTGGATACCCTCAATGAGTTTGACTTTAAGATTAGGTACATCAAGGGAATGGCGAACAAGGTTATAAATTCTCTTAGTAGGAGAGTGCAGGAGAATCATATTTTAGTTATGAGTTCATATGGCACAACTTTTCAGGCGTGAATCTTGCATGTAAGGAAGAATGATGAGAGGTATCACTAGCTAAAGCAAATATTGCAACAACAAGGTGAAGGTGATAGGGATGAATATTATCACATCACAGAAAATGGCTTGGTGAGATTCAAGAATAAGATTTATGTTCTATATAATAGCGAGCTCAAAAAGATTATATTGAGGGAGTTTCATGTCAAGCCATGTTCAAGCTACCATATATACCAAATGAATTTGAAATCTGGTAAGAAGCTCTATCATTGGATGAACTTGAATAAAGAGGTGGTTGCATTTCTTGCAATATGCTTGTAACATTAGCAAGTGAAGGTTGTGTAAGAACCTAGGTAGTTTGTCGCAAACTATTTCAATTCTAGAATGGAAATGGAAGGTAATTTCCATGGACTTCATTATAGGTTTTCTAAGGACATCGGAGAAGCATGATTCCATTATGGTTGTGGTCGATGAGTTGAGAAAGGTAGCCCACTTCATTGCAGTGAAGTCTACTAATTCAGCTAGTGAGGTAGCACATAACTTCATAGTGATGTTGCATGGTGTTCCCAAGAAGATCATATGAGACAGAGATGCGAAGTTCACTTCCAAATTTTGGAAAGAGTTCTTCACAAGCTTGGGGAGAGAGTTATCCTTCACTACAACTTATCATTCACAGACAAATGGATAGACAGAGAGGGTTAGCAATATTATTGAGGATATGTTGAGGATGTATGTCATGCATCAACAAAGGAAGTGGAAGGAGTATATTACATTAGTGGAGTTCACATATAATAATAAGTATTAGTAATCCTTGAGGATGAGTCCATTTGAGGATATTTATGGGTGGAGTTTTACTACTCCTATCAATTGGATTGGTCGAGTGAACAAGGTGTTTATTGGACTAGATATGTTGGCTGAGACGGAGAATGAGATGTAGTTCATTAAGAAGAATTTAAAGGAAACACTAGATAGGTAGAAGATTTGTGCATATCATCATAGAGAATTCAAGGAGTTTTAAGTTGGGGAACATGTGTACTTGCACACCAAGCCTAAGAGGAGTTGCTTGAGGATTGGGTCATGTGCTAAGATGGAACCTCGGTATTGTCGGCCTTTTGAGATCCTTGAGATGATTGGAACAATGTCCTACCAACTTGCACTATTGCCAATAGTGAAATTCCATGATGTTTTCCATGTTTCATTGCTTAAGAGATATGTTGAGGATGTTGATCATGTTATTGATTAGTATTTATTGCAAATGGAACTAGCGGGAAAATTCCACCATAACCTTAGTTCATTGTTTGGCAGAAATAACTCACGCTTTGAAACCAAGAAAAAAATCAAGTTAAATTGAAATGGAATAACTTTTAGCCTGATGAAGCTACATGGGATATGGATGATAATATGTGGGATTTGTATCCTTATTTTTTTTTGGTTAGAAATATGTGTTTGGTTTATGTGTTTTGGTTTATATGTAAATATGCACATGTGTATTGTAAATAATCAAATGAGATGTGTTATAATTCTCCAATAAGAATTATGTTGGAAATACTACATTGAGCTATGTTATAAATCTCTATGGGAAACATGTTTTGTTTGTTATAAGCACCACTAAACACCTCAGTTAGTGTTCCTCCAAGGGGGAGGGGTTTGTAAAAACCCCTGGTTGATTTTCCATGTAAATAAAAATAAGACCAAGGTAATGGGTCATGTATTCCAAGTTGAATGATATTATAGTGGGAATCACTTGTGGTTTAATAATGGCTATGGAAAATGGAAAAGGATTTGGAAAAGGAAAAGAGGTAATAATTTCCATTTAATTATGAGAAATAAAGGAAAATAGGAGAAAAGTAAGGTCAAGAGACCCAAATTTTCATGTAAGGGAGATTAGAGGAAAAGTGAAGGAAAATGAAGAAAAAGGAGGCATCAATGATGAAAAGGAATTAGAGAATTAGTTTCTATATTTTAACAATTTTTCATTCTCTCACACTCTTGCACACTTAAAGGATTCTTTGATCACTGTAGAATTCACTTCGGTTTGGAGAAAGAAAGCAAAGGAAATAAAGGAAGTGGAAGAGAAGGTTGGATTGGCAGTTACAGTTGGGATACTTTATAGGTAACAATTCACACGTGTGATTTCCTTGTTGGTTTTTGGATGCATGGTATATGCATGTGGTTCCATGGTTATGTGTTGTCATTAGCATTGAGATTTTCCTAGATTGACAGTGATTTCCACCTTGCCTTTACATTTCCTAGATAGCCATGGTGTAGTGGATTCTCCGCTTTAATTTTTGATTGGTTCTCAGGTTCCTTATTGCTATGGGATGGGATAGGATCTTTGGATCCGTATAACATCATCAGTCCTTCGAGGCTATTGATTGAGATGGACATTCTTTAGAGCCCTATAACAACTTTGGTCCCTAGAGGCTGTGGGTTGAAATGGGGTCCTTCCAGCCTTGAAAAACATGGAAAGAGGCTAATCTAGTTGATGTTAATGATTTCTAGACCATATAGGTGAGATCAATGTGGTTAAGTGTTGAGGTGGTTTGGTGTCTAGAAGCTCTGGTTGGTCTTATTTTAGCTTAGCCCATATGACCCCACATTCATTCTTGGAATATGGTTTGGGGTTGATTGACTGAAAGAGATATTTGTTTTAGCCCAATCTATAGTAGGGTGGTAGTGGAAGTCCCTGACTTTGTTGTCACTTTCATATGATAATATGAGCTATTTTCCTGTTGTCATCCATGAGCACTTGCATTGGTTATTATGCTGATCTTATGGTTGATTTTTCATGGTTTCCATTTTGGTTATATGTGTGTTATAAGCATGGTTATATTATGTACTCTAGCTATGTATCTTGTTCATGATTTGATAAGTTGTTGGATGGTTGATGAATGCATGGACTAACAAGAGTTTTTGGAGCTAGCTTGAGAGGGCATTGAACCTTCTTGGTGATTTCAGATGAAGTTCAAAAGATTATTATCATATGCATTCATGACCTATAACTTATAACTTTGTTAGATGTTGTAGGAAATGTATATCTTTCATTAGGCATGTATTGGTCAAGATATTGATGAAGCTTCGATTTTTTAGCATTGTTATCATAATTTTCATGATTATTGAAAGTTACAAGTAGTTCTTGTTAGTGGTATGGAGGCTATCCTGAAAAAGTGGCATAGAACTCATAACCACATGCACATATCAAGGGATTTTTTTGTCAAAAAAACATGTAGGTAGGACTATGGGTGTGGTTGGAGCTTCATATGTACATGCACAATGTTTCAATGGTGTGGTTTGGGTGTATACTTAGTGAAAATGAGTTCAAGCTCAAAGATTGACCACCTAGGCATATTTTAAGCTCCTAAGTGGTATGCAATATCTTACGGATATCAATATGTGTTTTTTTTGTAGGCCCCACTTCTATAATTAGAAATTTAGGGTTAGGTCATGTCATAGTGACATTACCATAGATAGCCTGTCAAAGTGGGTAAATGTGGGAGGGGTGGTTATATTATGTTTCGTGAAAGATCATATGTTATGGAATGTACATTTTTATACATGGATCATAAATATTATGGAGAAGCAAGTGGACATATTTTTTGGGAGACAAAAAAAAATATTTATGACAAGGTAATCATGTTTATTCTAGCATTCATACATCTGAGTGATGATATTTCTATGGGACAATAATTTGTTGTATTCTAATATTTATTCATGTAGTCATTTACATGAATGATTGTATTATTTTTTTCGATACACATAACAACATGGTCTTTTTATGCATTATTACATTACATACATATTTCATAATACATATTATTATGATTCAATAGTCGTACAAAATGATTTTTATTATGGAACAAAAGGGGTGGTACCACCTACTAAAAAATATCAAATAGTTTAAAATCACATTTATATAATTACACCTTTAGAACCAAACCCTAAACCTTTATTCAAAATTCTATTAGATGACACATTATCATTAATTACCTAAAGTATTCAATTGTTCTAGCCAATTCGGTGCAGTATAAATGAGAGAAAGGGCTATGAAGGTAAGGGAGATTTTCTACAATGAGACTATTGATGGTGATGGACCCACCAACATGTCAAGGGATCTCCTCGGTAAGAAGTCCCAAATATGCTTCAGACCATTTGGTATAGGAGTCCTAGCAGTGGGTCATACAATAATGCCTTGACCGCGATTTCGCACAGAGGAAAGTAAGATGTCCCTATCGGTAGCAAGGGTGTGATAGCTGCGGTGAGACAAGGAAGGTGCATGAATGGTTCTAACACAAAGAGAGTGGGGTGAGTATGCCCCTTGGAAACCTATGATAGCACGCAACTTGGAAGGGAAGACATGAGCGAAGATGCATCACAAACTGGAAAGGAAGTTAGCTAACAATCCCAAGTGATGGTTAAACCAAACAACACATTTCAGTAAGATTAATACATACTTATATATACTAGTCCATACATACATGCGTAAGAAACAGATACATGTACCATTAAGAGTAAACAAGATAGCTAGAATACAATATGACATATGCATGAAACGTGTTGGCTCCATTATATTAAGAAGTGTAAGTTCCAGTCATACAATACATCCATGTCCAACCAGTAGTTCCAATAGCCGAATGTTACAACCACAACTGCCTACTCATCCAAAAAGATATACTAGCTCTGCTTAGTGGAGAAACCAAGGCACATCACAATACTGTATAATCTCTCTCTATGATAGTCTTATCAGAAGCTTGAATGACCAAAAGCCTATACAATGAGTTATGAGGGACTATTTATTGCAAAGAGTGCGGTGGCCCTTCACATTCCCCTTTGTGACAGTTCATCTACCCTCATGACTCTTCATCTACTCTATGATTGTTACATCCAACTATCGACACTTGAACTTCCACTTGATAAAATGTTACATACAATATTCACATGTACCCATGTGAGACAAAATGGCTTGAGCAAGCCATGAAGCACATCACTAACACTGTGACCATTGTGGTTAGACCAACTCATTGGCATCCTTGTGATGGTCGATGGTGGTGAACTGATGCCAAGCTTGGTCATCCATGATGGTGTCCGTGCGCTCAATGGTGACATGTTGGTGAAGTGAACTCTTGCCTCCGTTGCATCTGGGTATGCTCATATGGCTGCTCCGTCCAACTTGCCTGATAGTATACACATAGTTGTCCTAGGTGCAACTAGACTGAAAAAATGTTGATGCATAATATCTATGCTAATCTCCAAGCATGTGATGGTGGCTGTGCACATAAACTTGTCAAAATACGTGTTAAAGTCTAGTAGGACTTTCTTCTTGTCTTTGCCTCACTGAGTGTGCCAAATGGGTGGGATCGCATACGTGCACCCAATGACATGCATGCTGCTGAATTCGATTGCATGTGATTAATAACATTTCTCACCTTGTATGCTCCGTGCTAGTTGCTGGGATGGATCTATAACTTGTACGGGTACAATTTCATATGTCCACGCATGTTGTGCCTCCTGCTGTACATGTTCCTACTGTGACTCATGCTCTCGTCTACGTAGCTCTTATTCTTCCTTGAGTTGCTACTTCAGCACATGCAACTACTTCTCTATTCCATTCTCTATCTTCACATGATCTTCATGTCACGCCATCACCTCATAACCTTAATATCCAAAGTTGATTTCGACATGATTGGATCTGCTTTGAACTTGCAGCTTTTCTTTGCCTCTATGTTCTCAACAACCTTCCTCTTGCATTTGTTTCATGCATGTGTTCTACCTTCTGCTACCTCTAATGGTGCTACTCGTTGTGATGGCATTGCCATTGATATTGATATCCTTGTCTATGAACAACTTGATGTCTTTGTGGATAGGCAAGTTCATAGACACTTAATCGATTGCATCCCCAGTTGTGCTCTCAACAATGTCTTTGACTCTACTCTCCTAGAAGTCATTGTACTTGTGTTGTTGAGAGAGACGAACACTTGTGATGCCTGGATACATAGCAACAATCATGGCAAGAAATATGTTAGTTGAAAACCAAAAAAAACTTAAGGATTGACTTGCAGCATACTTGTGTGTTTGAATGTGAAGGTTATGTGATTTCTTCCAGGAGGTCAGGACACTGATTTCCAAAGCTACGCAAGGCCTAATTTGGGCTGTTGAGAGGATGACTGATTGCTGGAACTGCGCAATGCACAGTCTAGCTTGGCCTGTTGAGGATTGAAATTGCACAATGCACAATTTTAGTCAACGGTGACATACAAGCAGCAAAGTGCATTGCGCATTTTCTAGGGCCAGCAGGACACTGCCTCCAAGAATTGTGTAATGCAAGCCTGGAGGTTAGTGTTGGGCTAGGATTGTGAAATTTCGCGAGTGAAGGGAGAGCTTTCACTTCCAGAAATGCGTAGTACTAGCCGAGCAAGGCACGGTTCAAGGCAAGGTTGCGCATTCCACCTGACGGGTGATAGAAAGCATGAGAAGTTTGAATGCATGGTGAGATGAGTGAAAAAAAGAGTGAATGATCATACATGCAAATAGAAAATGAAAGATTCAAAAAATGGGAAAGCATGCATGTGTGTGAAGCAAGTTGCCACGATGGTGACCGTTGATGCAAAATAGTCTAATGCATGCGAAAAAAATGAGAAGCGAATGGAAATTGAAACAATTATTCCAGAAGATAACATACATAAAAAAATAGCAACCGCTCACTGAAATCAAGAAGACAACACTCATAGAAAGCGAAACATAAAAAGTGACAAGAATGCAACGTAAGAAATGAAAGGCGGGCTTACCCCAAAATAGCTGAGTTGAATGTGCCGATGACTTCTAGATGTAATGTGGGATGTCAGAGCTACAAGGTCAATCTGAGGAATGAGCTCTACAGTGCCCAATTGATGAGTTTTTATAACATCAAGGTTGCGACGCGCATCCCACAAATCTAGGAAATGTGACACTTGGTGGTAGGTTTCTGAAATGATCCTTGCATGTAACCTCCAGCTGCTAAAAGTAGATCCTTAAGTCAAGGGATGCTTTTGCATGCTACCTTGGGAGAAGCAGTCCATGCTTGCAAACAATTTTTTCTTGGTCTCAAATTGAACTTGTCAACCCAACTGCACATCCAACAATATGCTCAACTGAGGGGGGAAAGTGCACATTTCTAGGGGGGAACTGGGTTGGCTTCCCAGAGGGATTACACAATTTCTGGATAGAGTAGCTAACTACTACCCAAAATTGCATAATTTCTAGCTTGATCAGTCCTACTGGGAGGAATTGCGAAATTTTTCCAATGAATAGTGATAGGTTGCACAATTCTAGAGGCCAACAAACTTCCAGACAGAATTACACAATTTATGGAGGGAACATTGGTTCCCATCCCCAATTGTGCAATTTATTGAGGGAGATTCTTAGCTTGTATCTGGACCATGTTTGGAGAAACATCCTATGAGGAGGATGCAACAAGCTCTGATGTAGAGGCTCACCATCTGCTAGAAAATCACTGAAGCTTGAGTTCCTGATAAGGAAAGACATGTTGCTATGAAAGGTTGGTAGGGAGGATCCATAATGAATCTAAGGAAAAATTTTGGAGGTAGTATAAGCTACAACACTTTGCGACACAAATCTATAACTCTAGCTCTCTAAATGGACCTTGCTTATGAAAAGAACGTCTAACACCTCCAGAAGTATTGTTGAGTTCTAAGTTCATCATGGTTTCCACACTAGCTTGATTGTAAGAGTATTGCCTGCCAATATCTTGGTCGATTAACACACATTCCAAGCCAAGTCAACACAATTTTTTCGATTGGGTTTGAGGGGTATATTGGTGCACAAGCAATATAGTCTTCAAAGTATTAGTTTCATCTCTAGTGTTGCTTCGCTGCTAGCAGGCCTAGACAGTGCCCCGACAAAGTCATGTAGGAACACAAGCATTGCTTCGCTGCTAGTGAGCCCGGTTAATACCCTGACAGAGTTACTTGCATCACCTCTCTGTGCAGGAATCCTTTCTCTTCTTTTTCCTTATTCATTTTTCATTTTTTAAATTGTTCACTCTTTATTTTTTCATTTTCCATTTTCATAACCGTACATAACACTTATTCATTTTAGAGGTGGAAGAGGGATCCAAAATTATTGAGAGCACAAGCGGTTGTTCCTTCAGAGAAGTAGTTTATGTATACCTCTGATGTTCTTGTTAAGGTTTTCCCGCTCACCTTACTCTACTTAACTGAGCATCCAAGTGTTAACCCAAAAACAACTGACTAGAGTAGGTGACACTAGCTAGTGTGTAAGCATTGTGTTTTCACCAAGGTTCACCTCGAATAGTATGTATTTTACATTGACGTATCATGGAACTAATGTAACAAGTTCTTCATACAAAGGGGGGATGACAGATAAGCAAGTAGTGATAGCTGCACAAAGCCTCTTGTACTTTACCCAGCTTGTTTCAAGAGTCATGCATGGTTTCATGCAAAAGTAACCTATGAAAAAAATCAAGAAAACAAACAACAAAGCCAAGAAGAAGTAGAAGTAAATGAAAAAAAAAGTGAATACGAAAACAAGAAAGAAGACAAACAAACATGAAAAGCAAGAAAGAAAACAAACATGCAAGTAGGAAAACCGAAATCAAACACTACTCCTACTCCTAATATAATGGTGCATGGGCCTGATCATGGGAAGTGATATTTCCAATGCAGCCACTGGCACATTGGTTGACCCACGTTCATGAAGGCTTGGTCTGCGAGCAACCTATTTGTGAAAACCAACGACTGTGAAAGATACAATAGTGAAAACATACACACTCTGAGCTTACAAGCATCCACAGAATAAAAATGAGTGAAACCGCATGACATGCACTCTGTGGACATGCCATGGTGTTGTGATACACTATGTATAGATGTTGAGTGTATGCATTCCCTTGACCATGATATGCAATAAAATGTGAGGAAGGCAGATCACTTATGTTGCATAAGTGTGCTTGCTATGTAAGACTCCTCCAATGCATGAGCAATGGGATCGTATAGTTCGAGTGGAGGAAGTGAAATCTGAGTGTTGGATTTGTCTTCAGCGCATATAGATGAGTGATGAGGAGCCTCAAGTTTTTGAACAATTTTCTTATCAAAAGTGAGACTAATCTCAAGACATCGAGTGCCTGACCTAACCATCATCTTGGGTTGAAGTGCCTTGACAGTCTAGGGGGTTTCAAATTTGTCAAAAGATAGATCATGTAGACCAATAGATTAGATGGATTAACAATGAATGAATCAACATCGTGATCAGATAATGAGGTAAAGAGGTCAATACAGCCAATATTAGAAAACTTAGGATGTCGGTTGGCATCCTCATGATTTGATGAATCACACATAGGAGTAGATGAGAAGAAAGGATGCTCACCCTCTATGTTTCTAGACAAAGTAGATGAAAGATCAAGTGGATTTTCAATGAATGATTGGTCCTCTCAATTGTCAGGTGATGGACTGATATCAGGTGTGTCCTAGGAATGATCAACAATGGGTGCATCCATGGATGGAGATGCACATGAAAAATCGGGTATGGAAGGATCATCAAGTATGTCAGGAAAAAGTGGAGGAGGTATAGATAGACATGAATAGACCCTTGCTATTAATAGATGTTCAATATCCCTGTCATGCTCTTCATGAATTACAACAAAGGTTGGTTTTGCAACACCAACTTCGTCAATAGATCGATCCTCGTTCAAACAAAGTGTAGAGTCTAGAATGGAAGAACAGAAGAGAGTGTCATCTAAAGGATGATTAAAATACGAGGATGGAGGTTGAGGTAAAAAATACATGTGACGAGGTATGGGACTCACAACCAAGTCTGCGCAAAAATCATAAGGAAAGATGTCAGGAGGTCATGATGATTCAACAAATGTTTTTTCATGCTCTCCCACATCACTCTGCGATGGTGGAGCTATTTGACAAGGGGATGATGGATAGTCGCTTGTGACAGTGATCGTATCCATCTGTGATTGCACAACTCCATTACCAAAGTATGCTGAGCAGGATTTGAGCTTGAAATTCTTCTTGGGATGGATTGAATTGTTAAGACTATAGTCAAATCTAGTGCAAAGATAAAGAAATTTCATTTGGCTCTTCGGAGCTTGAAACTGAAAATCACAGAAATGATGCCAAAAATCCATAGGTGATTCATACGGAGCCTTCTGTTGTTATAACAATTTTTGGTCAAGATATTCTAGATGGAAATGATAGAAAGTATCATCAATGAGATCTTAGAAGTGTTGAAGTGAGTGCACACTGTCAGCTAATAGGCTACACAACCATTGATCTAGAGATTCATGAACTGTGTATACAAGTGATAGACTGACCTGTTCCTCAGAACATACATTGTCCTCGTCAAGAAAGTCAAGGAATTCATGTAATAACTCAGGCCAAGCCACTTCACCTTCACCATCATACGTGTATGTGGAAAAGAGATCAAAGAAATCCCTCGTGATGGTGATAGATTCAGCATGCGAAAAACATGGTGTAGGAAGAAGAGTGCAAGACTCCATGATAGATATGAAAAGGTTTAAAATAGGATGAGAGGGCACAACTTGTCATATGGCCCTCTTTCTAGTGCTAGAAATGTTGATAGTGTTGGACACACAAACACATCAGGAGATCTCTTCAGTAAGAAGTCCCAATTAGACCTTAGACCATTTGGTGTAGAAGTCCCAATAGTGGGTTGTACAGTAATGCCCTGGCCACGATTTCACACAGAGGCAAGTAAGATGTCCATATTGGTAGCAAGGATGTGACAGCTGCAGTGAGACAAGGAAGGTGCATGAATGGTTCTAACATAGGGAAAGTGGGGTGAGTGTGCCCCTTGGAAACCTGTGATAACACTTGGCTTGGAAGGGAACACACGAGCAAAGATGCATCACAAACTAGAAAGCAAGTTAGCTAACAATTCAAAGTGATGGTTCAACCAATCAACACATTTCCGTATGATTCATACATACTTATACAGAATAGTCCTTACATGCATGAATAATAAAATAAATACACATACCATTTAGAGTAAACAAGATAGTTGGAATACAATATGACATATGCATGAAACGTGTTGGCTCTGCTATATTAAAAAGTGTAAGTTCCAGTCATACACTACATCCATATCCATCCACTAGTTCCGATAGTGGAACATTACAGCCACAACTGCCTTCTCCTCCAAAGAGATATACTAGCTCTACGTAGTGGAGAAGCCAAGGTGTGTTATAATACTATCCAAGCTCTCCCTAAGATAGTCTTATCATAAGCTCAGCTGACCAAAAGCCTATACAGTGAATTATGAGGGACTATTTATAGCAAAGGGTGGGGTGGCCCTTAACATTCCCCTTTATGACAGTTCATCTACCCTCATGACTCTTCATCTACTCTGTGACTATTACATCTAGCTATTGACACTTGAAATTCCACTTGACAAGATGTTACATACAATATGCACATGTACCCATGTGAGACAAAATGGCTTGAGCAAGCCATGCAAGACATCTCTAACACTTAGACTATTGTGGTGGGACCAAATCTTTGACATCCTTGTGATGGTTGATGGTGGCGAAATGATGCCAAGATTGGTTATCTGTGATGTTGTCCGTGCACTCAATGGTGACATGTTGGTGAAGCGAACTCTCGCCTCCGTTACATCTAGGTACGTTGATATGGCTTCTCCATCCAACTCGTCTAATAGCATACACATGGTCATCCTGGGTGCAACTGGACTAAAAACATGTTGATGCATAATGTCTATGCTAATATCCAATCATGTGATGGTGGCTGTGTGCATAAACTTGTCAAAATACATGTTAAGGTCTAGTTGGAATTTCTTCTTGTCTTTGCCTCATTGAGTGTGCCAAATGGATGGGCTCATATACGTGCACCCAATGACATGCATGCTGCTGAACTCCCTTGCATGTGATCAACAACATTTCTCACCTTGTATGCTCTGTGCCAACAGTTAGGATGGATCTATAACTTGTATGGGCACATTTTCATTTGTTCGTGCATGTTGCGCCTCCTACTGTACCTCTTCATGTTGCAACTCATTCTCCTGTCTATGCAACTCCTATTATTCGTTGAGTTACTGCTCTAGCGCATGCGAATCCTTCTCTATTCTATTCTCTTTCTTCGCGTGATCTTCATGTCACACCATCACCTCATAGCCTCAATCTCAAAAGTTTCTTTCATCATGAGTGGATCTACCTTGAGCTTGCAGCTCTCCTCTGCCTCTATGTTGTCAACAAGATTCCTCTTCCATTCGTCAAGTGCAGGTGCACTGCCTTCTACTGCTGTTGATGGTGCTACTTGATGTGATGCCATTTCCATTGATTTTGTTATACTTTTCCATGAACAACTTGATGTCTTTGTGGATAGGAATGTTTATAGACGGTTGACCGACTCCATCTCCAGTTGTGCTCTTAACAATGTCTTTGACTTTGCTCTCCTGGAAGCCTTTGTACTTGTGCTATTGAGAGAAAAATGAACACTTATGATGCCTCGTGACATAGAAACACTCATGACAACAAATATGTCAGCCAAAAGCCAAAAAAAACATGAGGACTGGCTTGCAACATACTTGTGTGATTGATCATGAAGGTTGTGTGATTTCCATTAGGAGGTTGGGAGACTGATTGCCAAAACTGCGCAAGGCATAGTCTGGGCTATCTTGAGGCTGACTGACTAATGGAACTACATAACGCATAGTCCAAACTAGCCCGTTAATGACTGAAATTATGCAATGCACAATTTCAGTCAACAGTGACATGCAACCAGCAAATTGCATTGCGCAATTTTTGGGGCCAGCAAGACATTGCCTCTAAGAATTGTGTAATGCAAGCCTGATGGTCAGTGTTGGGCCAATATTGCACACTTTCTGGAGGGAAGGTAGAGCCTTCGCTTCTGTAAATGTGTAGTGCTAGCCGAGCAAGCCAGAGTCTGGGCCAAGGCAACCCAGTTCGGCTGACGGGCGACTAGAAACATGAGAAGTATGAATGCATAGTGAGACGAGTGTAAACAAGGGTGAATTATCATACATGCAAACAAAAAGTGTAGGATTTAAAAGATGAGAAAGCATGCATGTGTGTGAAGTGAGTCGCTATGACGACGATCGTTTGTGTAAAACAGTTTCATGCATGCAATAGCAGTGAGATGCATGCGAAAACTAAAATAGTGCTTCCACAAGCTAACATGCATCAAAATGATAGCAAGTGCTCACTGAAATCAAGCAGAAAACTCTCACACAAAGCGAAACATAAAAAGTGACAGAAATTCAACACAAGACATGAATGGCGTGCTTTCCCCAAAATGACTAGTTGAATGTGTTGACGACTCCTAGATGCAATGTGGGATGTTAGAGCTGCAAGGCCAATGTGAGGACTTATCTCTTCAACACCCAGTTGATGAGCTTTGATAAAATTGAGGTTGTGATGCACATGCCACAAATCTAAGAAAAGCGGAACTTGGTGGGAGGTTTTTGAAATGACCCTTGCATGTAACCTCTAACTGCTAAAAATAGATCCTTGAATCAAGGGATGCTTTTGCATGCTACCTTGGGAGAAGAATTCCATGCATGAAAATCATTTTTTCTCAGTCCTAGAGGGAACCAGTCAACCCGACTACACATGTAACAGTCTGCTCAGTTCAGGGGACAAAATGCTCATTTCTGGGAGGTAGATGGGTTGGTTTCTTAGAGGGATTGCGTAATTTCTAGGCAGAGCAACTGACTGCTCCCCAAAATTTCACAATTTCTGAGCTGAGCAGTTCTGTTGGGAGGAATTTTGTGATTTTTCCAGTGAACAGTGACGTGAAGATTTGCGCAATTCCGGAACCCAGCAGGCTGTCAGACAAAATTGCACAATTTCTTGAGTGAAGGATGGTTCCCCTCCAGAATTACACAATTTCTTGAGGGAGATTCTTAGCCTATAGGTGGACCGATTCCAGAGAAATAGCCTGGGAGGAGGATGCAAAAAGATCTAATGCACAGGCTGGCAATCTAATATAAATCGCTTAAGCTTGAGTGCTTGACAAGGAAAGACTTGCTACTATGAAATGTTGGTAAGGAGGTGTCAAAGAAAAGCTAAGGAAAAATTTTGGAGGGTTATTATGGCCGCTACAGCAGAGAGGTAAGCATTGAAATTTTGTTTTAATTCATTCCTATTGATTACAGTTCTCTACAAGTTACAAGAACATGGACAAACAATTGATAATATATCACTTTCGAAGGGAAGGAATTGTTCATGAGAAACTCCACTCATGTAATGGAAATAATACTTTAGGTAAGATGTTCTTTTAATGTTATACCTACCATTTGAAGATTTGATTTCTACATTATCAGTCATAACAATGATTAATTTTCAGACAAACGGGTTGTCTACCTTTATACTAGAGCATCCAAAGGTGTTTTGAAGGTTGTTGCATTATTTTTTCATCTTTCCTATATTTTTGCATAGTTTTTTCAACATTGCGGATTTTTATAATTTGATCCGCTCAATGTTTCTTTGGAGTGACCTACCTTTATGGCTTCGTTGTGGTAATGAATATTTTTATTATTAAAATCATCATATCTTTTATCTAAAGCTTTTATGTGTACTTCTCGCAAGTTTTTATTTTTTTGGGGAATTTTTTATATATACCTTCTATAATTGTGTCCTCTCATAGCTGAGGCTCTACAAATTTTGAGCAACTGAAAAGACTTGAAATATTGATTATTTTGCTACTAACTGTGTCTGACTTCTAATTTTTTATATGTGGATTTTAATGTGCTTATTTATATTCCTGCAATTTTTATAAAGATCCAAACATTTTTTTATAAATGTTGTACACTAGTTCCCTCTCTAGCCAAACATCTTGTAAATAACCATTCCAAAATCAAAGAAAAAACATAAATTCTCTTTTACATTTTTGACACCATAGAGCATAAATTCTAGGCAGCCTTTTGTTGGCATTATGGATAAAGTGTTGTCCTTGATGGCAACTCGTACAGGTGATGGAGAACTCTTACAGGTGATGGAGCACTGTACATCAGGTTAGTAGTAGAGATTGATGATCAACTTTCAAATATTGGAGGAAATAATGGGTACGCAGGTACTCAGTACAAAAGGCGAGTACACGCAGGTATTCCATACATAAACTCCGTGCATACCCGCAGGTCACCCGTTCAGCAGGTGCGTACCCCTAGTTCACTCACTTCAAGGCAGAAAAGCGCGCTCACATGGGGTTTCTTATGTTTGGCCCGTGGTATTTAGCCGACGTATCATGTTATTATGGTTTTGGCTCGTGGTATTGTGAAAGGCCTAAGGCTATAAATAGAGAAGGAGATCATTTGGCTAAATTATCTTTTGAAAATTGAATATTCTAAGATCTGAAATATTGTGCTCTCGGTTTAAAAGCTTGATCTATAAAAGAGAAGTTGAAAGCGAATCTGTGAAGGGGGATCTCTTGAGCGCAAGACCAGATCTGAGCATCTGACTATATTTCGGCCCTAATCAGAGGTACGCAGGTGATTAACGGTGCGAGTGCATGGGTACGCAAAGCCGAAGAAGGATAAGTGCGTGGGTACGCAGAGGCGATGAAGGTGCAGTGCGTGGGTACGCAGAGGCGACGAAGGCGCAGTGCGTAGGTACGCAGAGCGACAGAGGTTCAGGTGTGTACGCACAGAAAAAGTACGCGGCGCGATATTGTCTTTGGGTGCATGGCTTCAGTGAAGTACGCGGCACGATAGTGTATCTGGATGCGTACCTGCAGCAATAGTACGCAGTGCGATTGAAGAACAAGTGCGTAGGCACGCGGTGCAACATAAGGCTTTCTGCGGGTGTACACATGGGCGCAGAAGGGGAAGTGCGTGGGGACGTAGGCCAGTGAAAGGAAAATTGTGTATTTGTCTTAAGATCTTCTGTTGACTGAATTTTTCTGTTGAAAAGGTGTTCTGGGTTTAGTTCTGTTATTGTTGATCTGGTTACTGCAGCTCATTGTGTAATTTACATGTACTTGATGATCATTGATGTATATGGATCTAGTTTGAAAATTTATGAAAAGTGATCCTTGAAAAGAAGTAGGGGGTTGTAGCTCCCTTCCAGGAGAGACTGGAAAACGAGAGAGAGTTGTAGCTCTCTGCAGGTTGCAGCCTGCGTACTGGTAAAGGACTGCACCAGTACAAGACCATTGTAAAAGGAGTTTCTAATTTGAAAGAAGATAGAGACATATTGCAGCAGGTGGTTTTCACCCACATTGGGTTTCCACCTTATATCTGGTGTTCTTTGATGTGACTGTCTGTTTTTCTTGCTCATTATTTTATGGTACTGATATGCAAAATAATTCAAAGTGTAAATAAGGAAGATTTGTTAAAAGAACTAGATAATACTGATTCACCCCCCCTCTCAGTATTATTTTCAACAAATTCTTGTGCAAAATTGGAGCAAATAAGATATCATTGAGATGAATGTTTCCTCCATTTTCCATCTCAATCGAAGTTGATCCAATTCCTCTCACAATGTAGCTTTTATTATCACCAAGTTCTACGGAATAAGAGGATTTCCCTTTTGATAATGTCTTCAATTGCTTATGTTGACTAGTCATATGCCTTGATGATCCACTGTCGATCGCCCAAATATTCTCATCTTGAAATGTGCCAGTGAGTGCTGAGAATAATCCTTCATCCTTTGTAGATGTCTTGGTCACTTCCTTCTTAGAAGAAAATAGGAGATCACATACTTCTTTGACACCCTTCTTGAGTTGAATTTCCACCTTCATACACTCCTTTAGGAACTTCTTCAGTGTAGTAGAGATCTTCATTATGCCCTTAGCCAACCTTAGCTCCGATACAATGTTGAGAAATCTATAAGGAAATAGTTAGAATGATTTCTCTTTTCTTGATAACTGCTTGTGATATCCTTTTACTTTTTCTTTCTTATTAGCTTTTTCACTTATTATTATGTTTGTATATCATCAAGCAACTACCAAAACAAGAAGAACAACAATACACAAGAACACAAAATGTATGCTGCAAGCTAGGGCCAAAACCTCTCCACTTGAGAGGAAAAACCACAAATCTCTTCTCTTCTTATAGATTCTTCAATTGGCGAATTCCAAGACCTCTAGACCAAGACCAATACCCTCCAAGACCAAGTCCAACACTTCTGGATGATGTGCTTCCTTTTCTAAAGTCAAACCTAGTCAAATCTCTTCCAGCAGCAATTTCAACCACCTGCTTCAGAATTTCGGTCTCTACTGCAGGTCTGAAATTTTCAGCCTTCCCCCTTCCCAACAGTAGTTGTTGCCACACGTGTGAGCTTATTCTAGCCTCCTAAGACTTCTTCATACCTTTGCTTGCCTTTCCCCTTCTTCTGGTGCTTGAGAATGACCTAATATGACCTTCGTTGACCTTCTTTCTCTTCTTTTGTTCAAGATCAAACTTGCAGAAGAAAAACCCTAGTCTTGCGGTAAAAACCCTAGCCTTCCTTTGCACGTTTGAGAGAGAAATAACCCAAAAACAAGTCTTCTTTGTGCTCTTCCTTCTTCGCTACCTTCTTGCTCTTCTTCTTCACTAAAATGAGTGAGTGAATGAATTCCTTCCAAGGAGGTCGAGTTCCCTCCTTTATATAAGCTTCTTAAAGGTGGACGTGTCTCCTCAAAATAGGTTGACTTCCCAACTGCCAGGCCGACTTGGTCTTGAAGGGTATTTTAACACTTAAAAAAATACTTTTCTTTACATGTTACAATGTACCCGAAGGGGTCTTCGACTTATGACAATGAATCTTTTAACTACTTGACCTAGGAAAACTCCTAGAAGTGATCAATGGGTGCTTGACCTCTAAAATAAAAGACCTTGAGCATGAAACCCATGCTTCAAAAATAATAATAATATTTTTCTTTCATTTTACAATATACAAAAAATCAAAAGTACATTTCATATTTATGAAGACCGAACCTAGTTACACATTTTTCAACATGGAGGAGGAATGTCACATTTTTCAACACGGAGGAGGAATGTAGTTGGAAACCATAAATCCATTCCTCTCGAACCATGTATACTCATTATTGTCTTAATGTTGAATTATATTGGTAAATCCGATTATTTGTGGCTCAAGCCCTCAAGCTCAAAGATGAAGATTGGGTATGATTTTTGTCACCTTGGCAAGCACCCAAGAGGCTTTGGAAGATCTTTAGCACAATGTGAAAGCAATATGCTAGCATATGGAACTTGAAGTCCCACTGCCATAGATGGAGCTTGTGCAGGGATTCCTATTCCAATGCCTTTCGACATGGATTTCCTTCTTCATGGTCCTCATATCTAGGTTAGCCCTATAGTTTGTCTCAAGAATTCATACCTATATATGTACGTATATGTAAATTCTCCTATATTTGCAAATGACGACTCCTCTATTGTGGCAGTGCCTTCTTTTATTTGCCTTGCTGTTTAATGCATCCAAACTTGATTCAAGTTTGTAATATGTATAAAATATTTATAGTATATACTATCTCCAACACAACTTATGTATTCCAACAACATGATTTGATATAATATGAGTCCATTTGATTAGTAAACCTATGTCAAAATAGAGTGTGTAGTGCATGTTTGTATATGCATGTATATGGCCCCTGAGACAACCATTGGATATAACTCATTCCCTTACATCTTACAACCTCTTGCTCATGGTAACTTTCTAGGTGTTGTTCAGAGTTCTCTCTCATTACTTTCATTTTTGACATCTCACTTTAGTTAATGCTACAATTGTTTTGCAAGGCTTTATCATACTCAAACTCTCCTTTAAATTGTATAAGAATCCACTAGAAATAAAAGGGATGGATCAAACCCTAGTGACTCCAAGCGAGAGAGAGAAACCAAGTACAAATGAATAGGTAAGAGAGAGAAGTTGACTAGTGCACTCCTCTAGATCACATATCTACACAAGAGTGAAGTAAGAGTGAACACAATGATCATCTCCAACATTTTCTTTTTCACAAGAGCAATCTCCAACAAAGATGTCCCTCTGTTAATTTTCGATAACAATGGTATGTTCTATGCTTTCAACAATTACTTCAATGTCCTTTTATTAGCCCAATGACAATTCCACTTTAATTTCTAGTAGCAATAACATAAAGCATTAAATCACATTGACAGTAACTGTAGATAGAACATAAATAATAAATGCAGAAGACAAGCTAAGACAATGAACACAGAGATTTGGCTAAAGCCAAGGAAAAACCCCAAAGGGAGAAACTCTTAATCAATCCTTCTTATTAGTAAATATCAAATGTTCAGTAGAGAGAGAATGCCCAATAGAGTACAATGATGAAATTCAAAGTCAATGTGACTTGACCTTTGCAAAGTATCCAAACCAATTGATGAAAATAAACAATTTTGGAAAGTCAACAAAAGTCAACGTGCCCTAACCAGTCCACAGTGAATGGTCAATGCAATAGTCAAACAACACTTCTTGAGCTTGGTCAAAGTCAAAGATACTCGACCTTCCTTGGTGGTTAAACAAAAACAAAAATAGTCAACAAAATGGCAGTCAAACTTGGTCAAATGATGAAGTCAACCTATGGTCAAAACGATATTTAAAGCTTGCGGTCAAACCCGGTCAAACAACACCTTCTTCCTTCGTTTTTGTGCCAAACAGTGGGGCCTGCTAGGACAGATCCTTCCCTGGTCAAATCATAGTCAAACAGTGCCTCAAAGTCCAAAGTCAACACTGGTCAAAGTCTCCTCAAGAACATAAAGTCAACACAAGTCAAATCAACTCCAAGTGAAACTCGCACTATGCAATGAACAATTGCCTCAGATGTACGAACCAATTAGATGAGGAGAGAGAATGGTGTGTGTGTGATGCGTCAAACGAGGTTGAGGGTCTCCTTTATTTGTATGTGCTAGAGGGGGGTCAAGTTGTCTAATTTGACCCCAAGCCGACCTTGACCAAATGTGCACCTGTGGGTTTGACATCAAAAACATATTTCTTCTTGTCCAAATTCAGTGCTTTCAGGGTCAATTTTGGTCCTCTCGAAAAGAGGAATTTTTTCCAATAATTATCTTTGACCAATGAGCTACCCAAAGTGGAATTTGACCCTAGTTGCACATTTTAACACCCTCTCCCATGTATAACTTCTCTTAGGGTTTCCTTGTAAATCCTAGTGAACCACAATAAGAAAATAAGTACAAAGAGAAGAGTATGATGATGATTGTGATGAGAGGACTCTCTCCTTCCTCTATATACATGGGAGTAAGGGAGGACAACAATATCATGTGAGCCCAACCCCTTACAAGCAACCTACAAATAAGCTCACACAGAGTCCATTACTCCTCCTAAGCGATGTACTCTTTTGGCTCCATTCCTTACACAAACATTGTTGTAACTTAGGATTCCCTGTGCCAACTCCAAGCCTCTATCCAAGAATCCTAGATACCTCGTGCTATCTAGGCGTGCTTTCTTTCTCCAAGATGCACAACACTTCCCCAAAATAGGGTGTCCTCCAAGCAAGCAAACCACTCCATGAGGCCATCATGAAGGATGCCACTTAAGTCGTCAAGAGAACTTCAACATCCTAGCAAATTTCAATCAATCTATCTCCAATGTGCATCGTGGACCATCTCCCATGTGTCAATCTCAGACCATTCAAGGGTTGAATCTCATTAAGCAAACCCAAACATGCAAACATTTTTGGAGTAATCTAAAAGCTAACAATTACCTTTCCAACTTCTTGTTGAGTCTACAAAACAAAAGGACTAGTTTGTTAAATAGTATGACAATATCATCTTTTGAGGGCAGACTTTTTATGGGCACCTCATTGTTAAACTCACACATGGAATGGACACAAGATATGAAAGAATAAGCATTAATTGCATTTATTATTCCCAATGATATACATTTATGCATTTTACATGACTGTTGGATTCGTCTTCCAAGGTCCCTTGGACTCCAATGACTGTTCAACTTCCACACCACAACCCTTAGTAGATTAGGTGTCCAACATTCCCCCCTTAATCCTAAGGGGTATATACGAGTCCAAGAAGAGAGCTCTAATACAAAAATACAACAATGCATGACAACAAGAAGCTGAATGTGCTCTTTGAGATGATGGCACAAGGTGGGAGAACTCAAGGTTTCAACTAGTGATGGTTTAAGGATGACCACCAACACTAGAGCGCTTAGTACAGTTCCTGGAACTCTTCCAAATCTAGCTAGAAGCTGAAGCCTTTTGCTAGAGGAAGCGCTCCCAATTTTTGTGACAAGGGAGACCTTTGGGTCTCAACTTGGAACGATTAGTGCTATTCCTAAAACTCTTCCAAATCTGGCAAGAACTTGAAGTCTTCTGTTAGAGGAAGTGTCCCTAATGTTTTGAAGAGGGAAACCATCAACCTGGAAAAGGGAGGTCTTCAACTTGTGAAAGAAAGAGAGAACCTCAACCTAAAAAGGGAGGTCTCACCCTACAGTGGTATAAGGAAGGCCACCTACCATCGACATGCTCATGGGATTTTCTGTCTCTGCCTACAACTCTGAATTTGGGTATGGCTGAATCTGGCTCTAGGCTCAGCCAACGGGTTTAGGTTGTGGCTCAGGCTCACTTGATGTGGCTTTGAAGCTTGTAGATGACCATCAGTTCGCCCCCTATCAGATACAAGGTGAGAAGATGAAGAAAACTCAACTGCAATAATTTTCAGTACTCGTGAACAAATCTTGTGATATGAGTCAAATATCTTCTTGGTTGTGATCCATCCAAGGTGAATCTTTGTTCTTATAGGAGGCTTGTTTCTGAAGCATTTGTTTGAATGATGTGTGTTTTGACCACAATGATCACACGGATAAATATCAAAACTATGATCTTTCACATGGCCAACTCAATCACAATGTTGACATTTCTCAATCTGTTGTGAATGTGGAGGAGGAGCAGAAACATGTGAAGAACTGTCTAGAAGAAATCCATTGCTCTGAAATTTGATGGCCTTTGAATAATCTGAGTATGAAAGGATATCTCCTTGTCATATCCAAGACCTGATTTGTGCTTGTTTTTGATAAGCTTTTCCCAAGGTCCGAGGATAGGCTTGGGAAGTGCAGGATGAATTTTTGCATCTGCAGGCAAATCTGCGCTTTCATTGACTTGATTAGTTTCTGGTAGTTGATGGGATTTTGTCTCAATCTCAAAGAGAGGATTGTTCTGAACAAAAACAAGTTCAGAGTGTTGCTTACGCTGTTGTAACTCATCTCGCTATAACTATGACTGAAGTTGTGAAAATTCAATGTTTTCTTGTGCATTTTGCAGACAAGTTTGAATGTCACAGAGAGTGTCTTTCCTGAATTTGACTGTGTCTGCAACAATAGATAGCATTAGAGTGCTTAATAACTCTAGAAATCCATGAATTTTCGCTATTATTTAAGCAACTAAAATCAACAAATGACCAAAAAATGTACTTGTAAAGACATATAACTAACAATGCAATATTCTTCAAAATTAAATTTGCCCAATGATAAGAGGGAAATCCACTCAAGAGAAGGATAATCCCATTACTGTTTGAAGACTCCTCTTGAATTCAAAGAGCATGAAACAATGTTAACAACAACATAAATTCCACTCTAAGGTTGAACCACAAAATGATAATAAAACAGAATTGGTATCCTATCCTTCAAGGTCACAACATAATATCAAAGGCCACTTTGGCAGTCACTGGGCAAAGAAGAAGAGGCTTCAAAGCAAGGTCCTCAAACTAGAAGCAATCACGTGCTTGTTGTATAGTCTTTTATTTGTGTGTGGTACTTCAATTTATTTATCAAAAACTGCAAGCAGAACGTAATTACTTGAAATATTCGTAAATCTTCAACCTGGTGATGTTTATTAGTGGGTATCGTTTAGTCCATTGCTACATTTCTTGACATTGTTATATTTGTATTGAGAATGTCGTTGAGCTCTACGCAGTGATGAAGTCACATCCTTTGATCTTTTCTTCTCTATTTTTGTAACCTAGTCTATTAAGCTCAGAAGATTCAAATATCGAATTATTTGCGTTGAATAGTTGGAATACGACAACAACAAACAACATAGGAAACACTTTTAAGTTCAACCAGAGCCGCTGACTTTAGAAAGCCAACAATTTCTTAGATGAAATCTCTAACAAAATGAGATCACACATAATCCTTCCGTTTCCATTAAGTCCTTAGTCATTAGGGCAATTAAAGTCATGAAAGTAGGTCGTACACAGGCGTCATTCTATATTTCTAATTTATTCAAGTTCGAACCTGTGTCATCTTCGACAGAAAAATCTTGAAACTTTTCATCTTCTCTCGATTTTATTTCAAATTAGAGCCATTGAAAGTGCATCCTGCACTTATCTTCTTTAAAGTGGATTGTACAAGGTGGCTCACTTGCACCTACAATGCAACTCCGCCATAAAAAAGCACAGGTTTATGGATCAAATAACTGTCCACTTGAATGTTTTGGGCAATGTATTCTTGTGCAAGACAAGGAAACCAATGGTTCAAACATCCAATGCAACTTTACAATGCATCTTTCAACACATACAACACAATGATAGTAATTCCAAGCCGTAGAGTTGAGTTCTGCCGAATGTTATGAGAGCGTTCTCATGTTTACAATGGACAAAAACATAGTTCATATGCCACATATTTGTTTGGGAGCGAAGCTCAAACTAGCAAAGAGGTAGGTGTAATTAACTACGAATGGCAGAGACGCTTATGAGAGGGCAGAGTAGTGCCCAGAGTGGTAGAACTTCACTTCTGCAATGGCAAAGATTGTTTCTGTACAGAGAATGTTACAAGCTGAATTAATTGACAGGAGAAGCAGGGCCCATTATCAAATAACCATGTGTGGCCAACCAATTACGACTATGGGGAGCAGAGCATATAACTGAGCAAAGAAACAAAAACACTAACAAGTCAGAGTAATTTGTGAGGCAATGGTAATGTGAAACATGGCAGAGTGCTTAGGTGCAGAGTCCATGGAGGAACAATTGACTGACAAAAGAGAAAGGGTGCGATTTTAGTGAGGGCACCCAGATAGATGTAGACTAATAGACACTTAGTTAGCACGAATAAGTAGGAATGGTTCTAGAAAAAATGATAGAGCTACAACGACAACAAGATAAAGGAAAAGGAGTTATGACTGAGCAGAAAAACCCTGCAGATAGACAACTTGAATTTAGCTTAATAGAGATTCAGGAATGCAAGTCTCATGGAAAAATTCACATATAGAGAAAAGGCCACAAAAACCAGTGGCTCTGATACCATGTTAAACACACACATGGAATAGACACAAGATATGATAGAATACGCATTAATTGCATTTAGTATTCACAATGATATACATTTTACATGATCGTTGGATTCATCTTCCAAGGTCTCTTGGACTCCAATGATTGTTCAACTTCCACACCATAACCCTTAGAGAATTAGGTGTCCAACACTCCTACTCCTCTTGCACTCATGGAGGGAATTTTCATGGACGAACCCTCTTTGAGCCCCCCACTTGATAGTCATTTGTTATGTAATGATAGATAAAACCTCCCTCTATCCCAAATCCTCCTTATGAGAGTTTTCTATTATGGGTCTTAATCTTTAATAGGCAAATTTTCTCACTTCCACTTCTAGTTCAGATTTCTGCACCTTTTGAGATGAACTACTTGCTACAAGTACAACTGTCATGTCCCTTCTCAAACACATTTGTAACAGGTTATCTCTACACATTTTTGCACATTTTTGGCTAAGGAAAAGGATCCAGCAGTTTCGACTTAGGGACTTGGGAGAAATTTTGGCTTCATTTGGTTGCTAGTGGAAGGTGGGGGCCACCCACGTGGGAATTCAAACTAGGCCATTCGAATGGCTTGGAGGGAATTCGAATTGCTGAATGGAGGGGCAACATGAGGCAAGGAAGGCTCACGAAGACAAAAGGAGGAGGAAGATCTCATTTGGATCGTTCATTCACCTTGCAAATCGAATTTACTTGACTGTTCGCTTCGCTGCTTACCTAAGTCAACTAGTTGTTCAACCACGAATCTCTCAAGCGGGAGATTCAACCTTACCTTTGGGGGACCTTGAGTGACCGCCCTAGGAAGGAAGTTCCACAATGTTTTCAGGAGATCCAGGAGTTTTCTACAGCACCATCATTCAACTACACTGAGGGAATGCGTATTTTTGGGCCACCAGGAGAACTCGCAAAGGGTGATTGAGCCACAGTAGATCAGCCACTTGCCAGAGGAGCCAAGGAATCTGAAGGACAACATTAGGCCAGCATTCCTTGAGTGTTTTGGAGCCAAAGAAGCCAACAACCCAACAGTTCTAATTCCAAGCCTAGCAGATAGTGTAGAGGGCCAATCCAGCAATTTTGTGGGTCTTGGGGGCAAGAGCTACAGTCTGGAAACTCATCCGGGAAGTTAGGAGATTTGTAGGAGGGATCAACCCAACACTTTTGGACACTTTCCAGGAGGTTTTACAGTCAGAATCCAGCAAGTTGAGTTTGTAGTTTTTGCTGAAGTTGGGCTCCTTGGGGTCGAATTTCAAAAGTTTGAACCAGCTAAAATCCTTCGTAGGTTTTTCTAGGTTTGGGCCAAGGATTCAGGAGCTCGAATCTCATAATTTTCTGAGCACGGGAAGCAGTGTTTCTAGCCATTCGAAGTTAGCAGAAAGAGCAGTTTTCCGGGCAATGCAGTGCAGATTGGTGTAACAGTTGTAGCAGCCTTCAGTTCAACTATTGCTCACCTAGGTTTGGTCATGCTTGTCCATTGAGACAAGCCCAGGTGCACCATTCTATTTACTATTGTATTTTTCTCTTGAAGAAGTAATAAAATGGCTTATCAGTTCCTTATTTCCAACATTTCCATGGGTGCTTAGTGTCTATTTCGTTTTTCTGTTTGATGAATTGATTGTATGCTTGTATATCACTTGTATTCCTGCATAGGAACACTACAGTGCTATCAGAGCCAAGGTCTTGGCTCAACTGTGGGGATTTTCTCCTATGAGAGAAGGGGACCAGCAAAACATCATGTACAAAAGGCAGAGGTACCAGAGCAAAGAAAGAGAGCTGGATATTACTCCAAACACGAAGGACAGAGGGAAAGTAGTAGTAGAAGAGGAGGACATGGTGGAACACAGAGCAGGGAAGAGATGGCTTTCGAAAGCCTCCTGAGGGCTTTGAATGACTTACCCAAGGGCCAAAAAGAGATGCTGGAGGAGATAAAGTTGTAGAACAGAGAGAGGACCACTCTTAGAGGGTTTCTATTTGGGGAAACTTCTAGAGCCTCCTAGCCATTCGATCACCCCTCACCAGTAGCACAACACCCATCGTCTAGTGGGCCAACTCAAGCCACACTGCCCTCTTTCATACCTGTGGCACAAATCGAACCAGCAAGGGGTGAAGATCCCACATAGATGGGAGGTCATTTAAGAGAGTGGCAATCTATGGATGCAGACTTCAGGGAAGCACTCTCTTTCAGAGATTTCTACAAGCTCAAGCAGAATGAGAAGAGCAAGGGTTATGGAGGTTAGGGTACACAAAGCTATGAGTTGCAAAGGACCATAGGGAGGATGTACTTCCCTACATTGGATGGCACTGCCAAGTGCACTGTTAGGGCCTAGGTTGAGAAGATGGACACCTACTTCCAGCTCAACTGGATGATAGAACAGGAAGCCATCAAGATGGCCATGCTGCACATGGAGGGGGAAGCCCATGACTGGTGGTTTCATGGCTTGGCCACGCTGGGGCATGCCAATGTGGTTTCTTATGAGGATTTCACTAGGAGAGTGGTGGAACGTTTTGACCAGAGAGATCTGGAGGCCCATTTCAGGGAGCTGACCCAACTGTGCCAAACAGGCAACCCAGAGTAGTATATTTCAGAATTTCTGCAAGTGTCAGTGATGGTTCTAGATCTATCAAAGGCTCGGAGGGTATACACCTTCATTGAGGGTTTACTTGAGCCCCTGCGTGGACTGGTGAAGTCACGCAGACCCTCCATGCTACAGGAGGTTGTTTTGTGCACCAGAGACCTATAGGGGACCATCCCCAAGGTTAGAGTGCCTTTTCCTGCACGGAACCCTTTCCTACAGAAGGGGCATGACACTAGACCTCCACCTCAGAGAAACACAGGGGTGGGGGCAGTTGGATGATGAGACACAGAAGGACCTTAGGAGGAGGAAGTTGTGCTTCACTTGTAGGGAACCCTGGGCATCAGGGCATCGGTGCACTGCTGTCAAAGCACATTACATTGGGGTCTTTTCAGACAGTGACCAGGAGGACGAGTTGGAATAGGAGTGTGGTGTGGGAGATGGTGAGAGTCTGACAAATAGGGGACCACCACCACCACCTCCACAGGGAGGGGCATCCTTTGCCCCATCTGAGGGAGTCCTTGCTTCTTTATGCAGGGTCCCCAAATTCTTGACATTGAGGATCAGAGGCACCATACAGAGACAAAAGGGTGTTAGTCCTACTTGACAGTGGGGCTACCCACAACTTCATAGATGCCCAGTTGGTTCAGAGGAGGGGCCTCATCATGACTAAGTTTGAGGGCTATGTGCCTACCTTTACAGTAGTTATCGGAAACTACTTTATGATGAACCACTTCTTTGTGGTCGATGTGCCAGACACCAACGTAGTGATGGGTGTCCAGTGGCTGTACCCCCTTGAGCGAGTCACTACTAACTAGAAGAAACTAGAGGTGGAGTTTACCAGGCTAGATGGAAAATCGGTAGTTCTCAAAGGCATGCACTCCTATCTACCCCAAACAGTCTTAGCCCACAGGATGGAGCCAGATTTGCGACATGGGGGCACCGCATGGGCAGTGGAGCTGAGGATTTCAAAGCTTGGGGGATAGGCCCAACCACCACCACCAGACATACAGGCCTCGCTGGACAGATACACAGTGGTGTTTGGGGATATTCCACGAGGGTAGCCGCTAGATAGAGGATTCAAGCACACTATTGAGTTGGAGCCAGGTGTGTAGGCGATGATCACTACCCCTTATAGGCATCCTAAGGCCTATAAGGATGAGATTGTGGGGGCCATTCAGGATTTGTTGGCATTGGGCCATATCAGGCCAAGTTCCAGTCCCTTCGCTTCTTTAGTAGTACTGGTGAAGAAGAAGGATGGGACCTTACACATGTGCATTGACGACTGGGCCCTCAACTGGAAGACACTAAAGAACATGTACCCCATCCCCCACATAGATGAGTTGATGGATGAGCTTAGAGGAGCCAAATACTTCTCTAAGCTCGATCTGCGTTCGGGGTACCACCAAATCAAGGTGAGGGATTAGGACGTCCCTAAGACAACTTTCCGGTGCCACTATGGGCATTTCGAGTTCCTGTTCATGCCATGGCTACCTTCCAGTCGTGCATGAACCATGTCTTTCGGAGAGAGTTGAGGAGGCTTGTGCTGGTTTTCTTCGATGGTATTTTGATTTACAATCAGACGTGGGAGGAGCATCTCCAACACTTGGAGGAGGTGCTACGTATTCTGGACGAGCAACAGTTTTATGCGAAACTATCCAAGTGCGATTTTGGCTTGACAAAGATGCTCTACTTGGGGCATATCATCAGCGTTGATGGGATGAAGGTCCAATACGGGCTATCCGTGACTAGCTCATGCCCTAAGATGTGACAACGCTGAGGGGTTTCTTGGATATCTGCACCTACTACAAGAAGTTTGTCAAGGGGTTTTCATAGCTGCCAGCACCCTTGACAGATTTGACCAAGAGAGGGGCTTTTGCATGGATTGATGGAACATAGGTAGCCTTTGATCGCCTCAAGGAGGTGATAAGCAGTTGCCCGGTCTTGGCACTTCCAGATTTTTCCCAGCCATTCACTGTGGAGTGTGATGCATTCAGGGTGGGAGTTGGAGCAGTTCTTTCATAGGATGGGCATCCCATTGCTTTCAAGAGTTGGAAGCTCCTACCACATCAGCAACGAGCGGTCATATTCCATATATGACAAAGAGATGATGGCCATCATGCATGCATTGGCCAAATTTCGACAGTACCTGGTAGGCAACAAGTTTCGGGTGAAGACTGATCACAATAGCCTTCATCACTTCATGGGGTAGTAGGGTCTCAATGACAGGCAACAAAGATGGCTCAGCAAGGTGCAGGCTTATGACTTTGATATAGAGTATGTGCGGGGAAAGCACAATGTGGTGACTAATGCTCTTTCTCGGATTCCCGCTAGTCTATCACTCATGAGCATCTACCATGATTAGTAGGATCAATTACTAGTGGAGTACTCCAATGGTAGGAGGGCATGGGAGATCTTGGAGGGTACCCACGCAGATGAGTGCTATTGAGTGATGGATGAGGTCATCTATTACAAGGGGCACATTTATTTGGTGCCCAACTCATACTTGAGGGAGAGAGTGCTCCAGGCAGCACATGACTCGCCATTATTCGGGTATCAGGGGTTTTGGAAGACATATATGGTAGTCAAGGAGAGATTCACATGGAAGGGCCTCAAGGGGGACGTGCTGAACCATGTATAGGAGTTTGAGACATGCCAACGTAACAAGGGGGAGTTGATTCACCCTGTAGGATTACTACAGCCGCTTCCCATCTTCGAGGGGAAATGGGAAAGCATAACTATGGATTTCATCAAAGGGCTCCCCATAGTGCAGGGCAAGGACTGCATTTATGTAGTGGTCGACCGGTTGACCAAATATGCCCACTTTTTTGCCATCCCCACCACGTATTCAGCTACATAGGTTGTAGAGTTGTTCTTCAGGGAGATTTTCCAATTACACGGGCTTCCTAAGAACATTGTGATTGCAGGGACAACAGGTTCATGGGAGGTTTTTGGCAAGAGCTTTTCAGATTGGTCGGTATCGAGTTCACTCCTATCATGAGCTACCACCTCCAGACAAATGGCTAGACAGAGCGAGTTAATCAATGGCTGGAGGGGTATTTGAGGAACTACGTGACAGGACTGCAGAGGGCTTGGATCCGGTGGCTGCATTTGGGCGAGTACTGCTACAATACCACCAACCACATGTCCATTGGTATAACTCCTTTCCGTGCCTTATATGGATATGATGCATTATCTTTTGCTGATATTGTTTTTGGAGACAGCCGGGCCCCATAGGCCAAATATTGGATCCAAGAGAGCCAAGACATCCTCAAGGCTCTCAAGGATAACTTGGTTACAACACAAAACCAGCAGAAGGTGTATGTAGACCGATACCAGACAGAGAGGCATTTCGAGGAGGGGGACTTGGTGTACCTCCGGTTACAACCGTACAAACAGTCCACATTGAAGCAAAAGGGGGTCGAGAAGCTATAGCCCCGCTTCTATGGGCCATACCGGGTGATTAGACGATTTGGGGAGGTAGCCTATGAGCTGGAGTTGCCTCCGGGGAGTAGGATTCACAATGTATTTCATGTCTCATGCCTTAAAAAGGTGTTTGGTCAATTTAGTATTCCTAAATTGATATCATTAATTGTCAACCCGGGGCTCGTAAGCTGATGAAGTGAAGGTGTACTATATGTACTTAAGCAACCTCTTAAAGCT
>APFE030996266.1:0-20666 GCA_000404065.3 Pinus taeda | reverse complement strand
TGTACAGACATTGGCCCGGCATTTAGAGGACATTTTTTTTCTGCTATTTAGTATTTAATAATCTAATTGTCTCGTAGGTGCATAGTGTACTTCTCTAGTTATCTTTTAAATAAAACCGATCTATTTTTTCCAGTTTAAGAACCTAATTAACTGATATAATTTTTTCCAGTTTAAGAACATAATTAATTGATATATCAAGAAAAGAGTATTGCTTATGTTTGAACTTTATCATATTTTCCTTTTCCATCTAATGGAAAGAGATGGGCATACTATTGAAATATTTTAAGCACTAGAGTACCAATTATAAACAGGTGCTAACCTATGGTTTGTGCAGAGTTTTGATTGAGTGAAATAATTGAAGGGTCTCTGCAGGCAAAGAAGAATCTTTGGAGGACAATTACAATAATTATCCACCAGTATTTGAACCAGAGTTCATTATCATTTTATTAGCCTGGGGACTTCGTTTGAGATCCTTTCTTGGTGCTTTCAATAAAACAAGTGCACCTGTTCTTGAGTTGAACTTGAGTGCCTATATTCAACCTATCTTTTTGCATGTTTTTAACATGAGTCTGATCTTTGACAGACACAAGGCACTTTTCTGAGTTGGTTTAAGGCATCCAGGATTAGGGTTTTTATAGGTCTTATATTTGTAGCATAGGTAAGCGTTAAATTAGAGGAGAGTGCTTTTTCTTATTGTTGTTCCAAATTTTCTAATACAGAAGGATGAAACTAAACTTTAAATTCCTTTTAACTATGAACTAAAGAATGCTTATGATCTGATATAGGTTTCTTACTTCCTTTGTCTGCGCTAATAAATACATAATTAGGGTGAAGAGAGAGCCTGTTCTAAAATCAGGATTAGTACTATAGCAAAATCTGCCCAATCAAAACAGGACAAAAACCAAAATCACAAGCAATGTTTATATTTGATCTCTATTCAATGACCAACTGGGTATTTTATACTCTATGCATAAAGAAGCCCATGATCTGATAAAGGTATTCCACATTAAACAAAATTCCCCTAACTGCAACGAGCAGGGTTAGGCAGGCTACTCTAACATCAGAACTGCAAAAACCATGACTGAAATATCTCCAAAGTGAGCAAAATATGTTAGAATTCAATCATGAATACATGGACAATATTAGACAACCTCCTCTACGATCAAAACTACTACTAAGACAAAAGTCTGGAAAAATACCAAAAGTTAGCACAAAATATTCGAATTCAGTCATAATTCATTGCCTGGTATAAAATCATTAAAGAAAAGTAGCATTTTCCAAGTTATCCATATTGAATATAGAATCTTAGAACAATTGAAAGTTTATATCGGATCAATAAGTCACATAAAAAGTTTAGTGTGCAGGTCTTCTTGGGGTTTTTCGGTGCTTGGTTTCATGCTTTCAGGGGTTTGGGACTGTATTCAGATTTCAGCTTTGATCCACAATCTAGAAGCTTCAATGCAAGTATGCTTGAGGTCAGTTTCATCAATTCTTTTTTTCACTTCTGGCAAAATGAAGTTGGTATGAAATTATTTGTCATAGGATACCTCCTAATAAAGGATGCCGAAGAGCTCAGTGCTATCACGTACTGAGGTTATTGCTGCCTTAGTTTCTCTCAGGAAGAGGATATGATTCATGTCTGTATACACTCTTTTCTTTTGGTTGGTTTTTTTGTTTCAGATACTAAGTACAATAGAGCAAAATTTTATCACTCCTGGACTTCCACTAATGAGGCAAGGTAATTTGCCTATTCTCGATTCTACACTACATATTAACAATGTAAAGCCCATTGCACATTTTGTATAATAAATTACACTACATATTAACAATGTAAAGCCCATTGCACAGTTTGTATAATAAATTTGCAATTTCTGGATTCTACACTACATATTAACAATGTAAAGCCCATTGCACAGTGTGTATAATAAATTTGCAATTTATGTAAAACATACTTGGGTAATTGCAGAGATCTTATAGATAATTTATAAACCTTGAGTGAGTAATGTGAAGTAGCATTAAAGTCTTTTTTTTCAATATAACAATAGTGTTTTCAATGGCCAAGAACAAATGGGAGGTGCAAGCCATTTAAGCATTCAAATATTACTGTTGTAAAATCCTTGCAGGGGCTGGGGGTCAATGTTTTATTGCTGCTTCACTGTTCGACTATATGCAACTCTTTTCCTCTTACTCATATCTTTAATATCCGGGTTTTCTCTCAGAAAGGAAGGTTCTCATCTACATTTACATCGAAACTTTGTTTTCTGGCCAAGCACAATTTGAGGAATGAAAAAAACTCTTGTGAAAACAATACCTATTTGTATACATTGTCATCAATGCTAGTTATTTCCATGATTTTCTTATCTTACCTGTAGTATATCTTTCCCAGGGCTTTTTTTTTTCGAGATTTTTATTTTAGAAATGAACTAATTAGTTAGTCCTAAACTACCTTTGAACTATATATATGTATGTGGGAATTAAACTACCCTTGAGGTATATATATGTGTACGTGGGCATTAAACTACCCTTGAGTTATATATATATATATGTATGTGGGCATTAAACTACCCTTGAGGTATATATATGTGTACGTGGGCATTAAACTACCCTTGAGTTATATATATATATATGTATGTGGGCATTAAAAAGTAGCTTGAGAAAGTTGTGTTGTTCACAAAATCTGAACATGATCCACTGGCAGAGCTTGTAAATAAATGTTAAGGGATGTAATGGCTTTGACTGTGTCAGAAAATTTCAGTGAATAAAAATGATGGCTAGTTTGGACATGTTTGAACGTATAAGAAAATGATCTTTCTTTTGAATACCGAATTATTCTGAGCCGATTTGTCTGGTTTAATAACGTGACCATATTCACATAGGTTTATTGTATAGAACATCTATAATCTATTAAGCAAATAAATTATTTATTGGGCAGGTATGTCGTTGCATCGCAGCCTTGTTGTTCTATCGAAATTGTTTTCACTCATGAGTTAAACAAATCACACATTTGTTTTTATGGTATGGGGATAAATATTAAGCAACCTGTACAAATTAACCATACCATCGTATTTAATACTGGCTATAATATTTGACTAGCAATTATACCTAGAGAGTGCAGTTTATATATAGAACACTTGATACTTATCTTAACTTACAACCTTGAACACTTTCCAATTTTGCAAAGTAAAAACGTCCTTGCTAGCTACTAGTTGAGTCAGGTCGCAAATTTTGGAGGAAGTACTCTATTTTATTCCATTTTATCATATTTTGTCAATCAAGCCATAAAATCCTGTTGGGCAATAGGACTTCTGTTGTTGATTTCACACCTTTTAATTAAAAACAATGAACTACATTATATTTAGATGTTAGCATTCTCAATAATTGATTAAGATTGAAAACTTTTTTTGAATCTTGCACTTGAGACAAATCGGATGGAAGAAAAAAGCAATCATATTACCACGGGAATTTAAAGGGTTATGGTAAAATGGGATCCAGCTATATGAGAAAATCACAGTAACAAGTACCTAACAAAAATACTTTCAGGAAAATGGGAAAATGTTTTTAGGGCTTAAAATGCATTGAGAGTAAAAGGGCTAGTTGGCCTCTTTTCCGTGGTGGATGCCTTCGAAGTAGTATTCCACATGGTAAGCACATTCTTTGGCCTCTCTGCAATAAGATATACATTTGTTTAAAATCATTAGAATTTAATAAAATCTTCCTTTTCCTCCCATTAATCCCCACCCTAAATCCATTTCTATATCGCTTCTCAAATCAAATCAATTTAAGACCTCCTCCAAAATATGAGTTTTTTCCCTCAGCATAATAATATAGTTCCGAGATTACACGTAGAAGTGATCTGAGAACTTCACGTGCAATTCCTTAATGTAGCACCATATACTTTGCCTTATATCACTCACTACGTTGTACTTTTCCTTATATCACTTACCGCGATGTAATAGACTAAGCCATGCCTATAATTCTAGCTAGACTTAATTTTATGTATCATGAGTAAATCACTCGAGCTTAGTGCAAGTAACAAGCTTGATTAATCTTAACAAACGTAATTGAAAAATAGACTCTTACACATGCACAAGACTATCAATCATCCTGAAGATAGGACTGTAATTACATAAGACATATATCTTATCATATTCAAATTGCTGTTAGATAATTATGCCTCTGTAAATGCCCAGACTAGTGTGATTAGATAAAGTTAATCCACAAGAGTGATATTAACTCCATGCTACACTAGCAAGGTAGCTGGTATTATTACTGTGTATTTAACTAACAACCAGGATTTACCAGACTAACCATAGGTAATGCTAGTGTTCTAAATAGGTAAGCATTACGACATAGATAAGTAATAAAAGTAGTGCTAGTGTTCTAAATATCTAAGCATTACTAAATAGATAAGTCATACACTATTTAGCCTAGATATCCTTTGGTAAGGTTACTAACCCTTTTTTTATGATGAGCTAATAATACATATCAAGGTATTAATCAAGCATGGTTACAGAGTCAAGGTATTAATCAGGCATGGTTACAAAGTATGCTAACGGTCTAACTAGATTACTCTTATGGTCTAACTAGCATTAAAAATCAAATATTTACCAAAAACAATACCCAGATTCTCAAAGACACTTGCTATGATGAAACAATCATGTTATATAATCTCAATTTCATTTATTGCAACCTTAAATCCATCCTTTTTCCAAAAAAGAAAACATATTGTCCCTCTAACTTTCCCAAATTTTAGCGACAAGCACATTTGAGAATAACTCTTTAAAATACATACACAATAAATAAAATTATGATTTTACTTGCATGTCAAAACCAGAACCCTGAAACAGATAAATCTATTTCTGCAAGTCTTTTCCATAAAAATGCATAGATTTATCAGACTACAATCTATTGTTAACTAATAATCTATTTCTGCGAGTCCTTTCCGTAAAAATGCATAGATTTATTAGGCTAGAGTCTATTGTTAACTAATTCCAAATATTTCACTCAAGTAAGAGAACAGGAAAATATGGAAATTAGAAACAAAAAACAGTTATAGAAAAAGTAATATAGAATACACAAATGTACAGGGAAGTAGGGGGAGTAAGAGGGTATGAGAATGAAGATTCCACAGTAAAAGTGAGAGCTCCAAGCTAGGAGACTCTGAGACCCCTAAGGAGATCACTTATGACACAAGATTCAACAAAAACAATGAAGACTTCATCTCTGAGAGCCACAAGTTGACAACAAGGAGAACTGGATAATGAGTAACCTGGTTGTGCAACGGCTAAAAAGACCCACACAATAGACTAAAAAAGGCACGTTCCCATCTTTGCTTTTACATCAGTATGTCCAGCATACTACGCTTTTAGAAACTGGAAGTAAGGTATAACCTTTTTTAAAAAACATAGATTACGGTTTTGATAATTATAAGAAAAATATTACTAGGTCAAGCGAGAAAAAATAGATTGTAAAGTAGAGAACCTGCATGAACTTACTCGGCAAGGCTGAGGTTTTTCCATATATGTCAAATATTTAAAAAAGAAGTTCTATAACATACTTTTAAGAAAAATCGAATCAAAACATTTGGATTTTCACCCAAAACGATTACGGCTACACCAACGTCAAAGACGATTTTTCTATTTGAACATTTCATGACCTACTCAAGTCCTGTGCATTACTTTGCCTTATATTCATAGGAAATTTGTTATGGCATTATTAAAATATCAATCCACAGTCCAAACGTATTTTACCAAAAAGGGTAAAACGTAAACAAAACAAGAGACATGACTACATGGTGAATAGAACAAGAAATAGGACTCAAGGTTTCTCGCGAATAATAAGCGTAAATCACCTCCGTGACGGCGTACATTACCACTATAAAATTGAGTTTTGGAGATACAAAACCTACTTCACTAGAAATAGGAAACATAAACATAACCAGAAACAAAACAAAACTAGAATCGTAACTATAGAATTTTGACGGATAAGCAACTTGAACCCACCCATCTCCTTGAAGATATCATGCACTTAAAAACTGGTGGTGTTGTAGAAGTGTAATCCCAACAGAAGAATGGAAATGATAATAGGAACAAGAACTGAATGGAAAAGAGGTATACTAGTCACGCCTCTACTGACATTGATCTGAACAATGTTGCCTGTCATCAAATGTGTATGTAGCACAGGGTAGAGAAGTCCATCGGTCGGGTAGATCTAATCTTCCATTCATTGCCCATCGTAGTTTTAACAAAAATTTATTTGGGAATATCGGCCTCCAACCTAAACCATTCTATTGAAAGACATATGGCAAGCTATTAGTTATTTCAAAAGTGAAAATCTCTACATAAGCCACCAATAAGGCATTGGTTCACTAGTGAGGTCAGCCGAGTTTAACCCAACCACCAGGCTTCACTATCACTGTTGTCCACGCCACCTAAATGGCATAACAGGAAAGCACCGGGCGATTTTGGTAGAAATATTACCATCCAAACTTATCACCTAAACCAACGGAAGTCACTCATGGACAAGTTTCTTGCATTAATTCTTATAATTAAACAATAAAAATAAAATGTAGTTACCTACCTCTTGAGTGGGTTTAGTATCCTGTGGAAACCTCTCCTCTGGCACAGAGCCTCGATCCTGCTTGTCTCAGCTCACATCCATTTCCTCGGCATCTGATTTCATTGCTCCGGAACTCTCGGAACCCTGTGGTACAGGAACATCCGATGCCTTTTTTGTGTCTCTGACATTTGTAGGGATGACTGGATCATCACAATCCACCGGTGGCAGAGCATCTAGATGGTGACCTCCTACAGTCTTGGGATATTTTATTTCCTTGTCTTAATCAACGCATTTTTGCTTTCTTTTCTGCTT
Source organism: Pinus taeda (assembly GCA_000404065.3). Taxonomy (NCBI): domain Eukaryota; kingdom Viridiplantae; phylum Streptophyta; class Pinopsida; order Pinales; family Pinaceae; genus Pinus; species Pinus taeda. The sequence goes on along the minus strand of APFE030996266.1, from coordinate 13,796 downwards.
AATTTTTTCACTGATTTCAGGGTCGGAAAGACACTTGTCGTCTTCTTTGGCACATAACCCATACCTTTGGCTCCATCTTCCTCTGCGGAATCTTGTACATACAGCCTCTTGAGTGCCTCTTGCACTTGTCTAGAAGTGTTTTAAAGTTGCAAAGAGTGATGGAGGCTTGGGGATGGGCCATCGCACAGGAGTGTGGGGAACCTTGTGCAGATCCCTTCGTAGAATGAAACCACCACGATTGGAGGCACCTAGAATCCAATTTATTGTATTCAACCAAATGTATCAAATCAAACCTGCGACAACATGGCCGCGACCTTCCTCTTTCTTCCCTGGAAAAACCCTGCAATGTGAGGGAAATGAATAAAAATTGATATTTGAGAAACATAATGGGATGATATGGCGACCTTCCTCCCTGGAACGCGAGGGAAATGAACAAATTTTGATATTTGAAAAACCCTGGAACGCGAGGGAAATGAACAAATTTTGATATTTGAAAAGCAGAAATGCGGTGAAACCTTGAATGGAACTTAAATGAAATGATTTTGTGTTTTTCAATTGGAATTAAATTCCATTAAATGAAATGTGTAAGCGTTTTCTTTGGCTCAATAGGGAGGTATTACTTATGGTAAAGAATTATTAATCATAGGACGCTTGAAAAATTATTTGGGGGGATTTTGGTTGATTTTTCAATGTAATCATGTTACATTAAAGGTGAATTATGGTGACATAAAAATAAGTTGTGTGGTTAAAAAGTGTAGTGAAGTCGTAATGTTATAAGATTAATGATTATTTTTAATAAAATGTTTGGTTTAGTAAAGCTAACTAATCTATGGAGATGTTCCAATATTAGGTAAGAAATTGCAGATAGAACAGAAATCAAATGGAAATAAGGAATTTGTCTAGAGAAGATCATATGGAAGAATCCAAGAGGAATTTCCATGGCAGTGTAACCCTAGGGATTTTTCTGGTGTAAAGATGGGTTTTCACCTGCACCCGGGAGCGATAAAAGCGTGAGGGAATGGTCACAACGCTAGCCAACAAGGGTCAGTGCACATGGTTTATATTTATCTGTGGCGGTTTGGAAGCTTATGGTCTCGCAGGTTTTCTCGGTCAACTAGTAAGGGGATCGAACGGTGGAGGTGAATGTTTTGCTCAGTTGGGCCAATGTCTCTCAGAGGGTGCCGTGCACAGCATCACATAGGGATAGTATAATGGAGTACATGTGAACATCATTTTGCATCGACGAGGAACTTGTGGATTATTCTTCTCATTCTATGGAGGCTTCCCAAATTTGGGTTGAGGGGCCACATCAACACCAAATTGGGGTTTCACCGACGATACACCATGAACCGGAAGTCCAGATCAACGCATTTACCTTAGAGATGGATGATGTGAAGGTTTCCCTAAATGCCCTAGGGTTTTCCCACCCGGTCTCGACGGTAAATCCGAAATTTCTTCAACTACAGGATGACCAGGCTCAATCGGTCCTGAATATCCCATCACCATCAGAGTTACAGTACTGGGAACTCGAACAACAGGATCTCACGACAAATGTACAAGGGGCGTCTTATGCATGAGCGTTCATGGGACTGATACATATGGCGTCATAAATACTGGGAATAATGTACCATGCTCATGAGGAGCAGACCCCCAAGGCTAGCGACCTGCTCCTGCGGCTCGCACTTCAGGACGTTTTGATGGCATCACTCGTCAGGAACCTGGTATTGAGGATACTAGAGCATCGGATTTATTTGAGTATGAGTTAGCAGAGGACGAACAACACCCGATAAACCATGCACAGAGAACGGGGGGGGAAGAAAAAAACAAAACGCACCAAGGTGCACGAGAAGGGGCGTATGTTGGTATTCAGAGAAGGTATCAGTATGGCCCAAGATGCATTTACTGAGAGTATTTTGCTTGTTGGAAGGGTTCGTGGTCGAAATTATACCCCTGGGTGATTGAAGCATTGGACTGTGGAAATTTGGGGACATTTATTGGACTAGTTGTTGGCGATTATTACCATGACAAGAGGTTGGTTTGCACTCATCTTCACGCAACCAGACCAAGGAGGAACCATTTTGGTGGAACTTGGCCATAAAAGGGACACCTATATTTGCATAGTTTTTTAAGAGAAAATATACCTAGTGGATTATGATTGTAGGCACATCACTTTAGTATCTAGACTGATGTGTAAACACTAACCAAAGGGTATTTAGCTAAACCCATGAAATTATTATAGGTGCTTCTAGAGAAGTAGGTGTTCTTGTGCTCTCATTAGTTAGGTATGGAAAATGAAGGTAAAGTAAGTGAAGGATTTGGCCACTAGTCTTTCCTATAATTTTGGTCCAATTTTTCAACATCACCATTTTTAAGGTAGTTGTACATTTAGAATTGAGAAGGCCAACGTGAAACTGAGGTAAGCTTTGATGGATCCTTTTAGTTGAAAACTACAATTGGGAGGAGATATCAAACATATTTTGGGAAGAGTATCTAGTAATGTGGCTAAGATGAGGATTATGATTGCCTAAAGTAGGTATGTTGCACGTGTATATATTTCCCCATGGTTATTCTAGTTATCATCATGTGTAATTGTAATAAAAAATCCACAATGATATTAGAGATCTACCTATGTATGCTAGTCCTACCATAATAAAGTTACACATGTAAAGGCTTCATAAAGAAAGTTACCTACTTGTGATCATCATAATCCAATATTTAGATAAGGGGAGTTATCATATGTACAAGCCATACTTACTAGGTGAAAGTTTGATATGTGCCACGCGATTCAAATATTGGTCATAGGAGGAGGACATATATGAAGCATAGAACCGAACTCAAGGATGAGTTGGAAGGCATGACCGAGGCATTTTTGTGTATCATCTTTTACTAAGTTTTGGCACACAGAGAAGTTCAACAAAACTTGAAAAAATATGAATTTGTAGAAGTAAACATGTAGAAGGTTGAATATGTGGATTTATATAAGGCTAAGTACACAAGGCTAATGAGTCATCTCATATATTCTTTGCACCTACTTTTATGGATAATTTTTGTATCTCTCTAAAGAGATAAACTCTTTTGTACTCTTTTTTTTGTTTGTTAAGTGGCTTATGGTTGGTTGATTCTCTATTATAATTTTGAATCTTTTGTAGCTACTCTAGTTTCCTATATATACGAGGTTTGTAAGGTACTTAAATAGATTCAATATTAGGGATAATTTGTAAGGGGGAACACTTGAAGCTCTAAGGGGAAAAATGATATATATATATATATATGAAGCAAATTTCAAAGTTTGCATATTTATGTTCCATTGACAAAAAGGATTTTCCCCTTCTCTTGGGGACATTTAGATGATAATCACTATGAGGCCCCAACCCTCTACCAGAGTCTAAAAAAGGAATGTTTGATGAGTCAAAAAAGGGGGAAACAAAAAGGAAAGCATAGCATCATAGACTGTAACAAGGGAGGAGGCTAAAGAGGAGGAGGGTAGGAAGGAAACAAAAGTAATAGGGGGGGAAGGGGGAATATAGGGGAGGGAAGGGATGAAGGAGAACATCAAGGAGGAAATAGCAAAGGAGAGTCTTGGGAGAAAAATTAGGTTGTCCCTAAGATCTAAGGGGGAGAAATTGATTCATGGAAGGACACTAAAGCACAAAAACACAATAAGAGATAGACAAGGAACTAGAAAAAAGGAGGTTGTTGCTTGGGGAGGGAGGGCCCTACTTTGAGGTTGGAGGAGCTTGTCTGATAGTGTATAGCAAAATTGATTGAAGTTGAAGATCAGGAGCACTCTTCCGTGCATGACGCAAGGGAGAAAAAGAGGCTCGAGATTATGATATTCGAGGAGTCGCTTGAATGTGTGGAGTGTTGAGAGGTTTGTCATTGATGCCAAAGAAAGGGCAATTGATGAATTAGAAGTAACCCTTAATACGTTGCATGTCTCATGAGTTTTCTTGAGAAATGTTCAAGCTTTCTTAAAAGACTGCCACCAAGGAATTCACTATCCCCTGAAGTTGACTCTAATCCCTTGCCTAAAAGAATTTAGGATCACACAGTGTGTTGAGCAAATTATAGTTTAAAATAATTAGATGTAAAATTAGGTGAGGTAACGAATAATGGGTTGGGTTTTAATAACTTTCTTTTTATGTGATAAATTTGTTTTCATTTCTCAATGAATGACCATTAGAACTATTCAATCCTCAAAGAGTACAACCTTCCAAACCCATTTCCTTTTTATCTTTCCTAAAAACATATCCTTTCTTAAATGACAATGAGCTTGAAAATAAATAAATAAAAAATAAAGCACTCTTTAATAGTCAAAAACATCAAAAAATAAATAAAAAAATACACATAATTTTTCCAAAATTCAAATTTTAAAATTTTACATTCTCTTGCACCTTCCTTGTGTGACCACAATATCTCCACAATTTGAGTAAAAGAAAAATAAAATCTATTTATGCAAAATAGAGAGTATAATGATTCTAAATTATTTCCTCCAAATTTACTAATTTGAATTATTGCCTCCAAATTTATGAATTTGGTCAAATTTTCACAAATCACTAATCACTGTGCAATTTGAATTAAACCATGTGAAGAGTTTCTGATTTTTCCCCAATGAGGGAGAGCATTCTATAGTAATTGGATCCCCTTTTCCCCCTCCGCCATTGATTCTTGTATAATCACAATATGAGGGTAGTGAACTTGATTAATCTATTTATAGCTAAGTTTTTTTGGGGGTTGGCCAAGGACTTGCAATTCAAGGATACGACTTTCATTTTGAAAGAGATTCAACATTTGAAGCCCTACGGTGTAAGATGATATATATATATATATATATTCATGGAGAAAATTTCAAAATTTGCATATTTATGTTCCATTGGAAAAAGGATTTCCCCCCTCCCTTGGGGACATTTAGATGATCATTGCTATGAGGCCCCAACCCTATACCAGAGTCTAAAAAAGGGATGTTCGACAAGTCAAAGAAGGGGGAAACAAAAAGGTGAGAAGAGCATCATAAACTATAACAAGGGGGGAGGCTAAAGAGGAGGAGGGTAGCAGGGAAGCAAAAGTAATAGGGAGAGAAGGGGGAATAGAGGGGATGGAAGGGATGAAGGAGAACATCAAGGAGGAAAGTGAAAAGGAGAGTCTTGGGAGAAAAATTAGGTTGTCCCAAAGGTCCGAGGGGGAGGAAGTGATTCATGGAAGGACACTAAAGCACAAAAACACAATAAGAGATGGGAAGGAACTAGAAAAAGGAGGTTGTTGCTTGGGGAGGGAGGGCCCTACTACGAGGTTAGAGGAGCTTGTTGCATGTATCATGAGTCTTATTGAGAAATGTTCAAGCATTCTTAAAATATTGCCACCAAGGAATCCACTATCCCTTGAAGTTGACTATAATCCCTTGCCTAAAAGAATTCAAGATCACACAATGTGCTAAGCAAAAGCTTCAAGGCTCTCATAATGCAAGGAAGCAACTGCATAGTAAAAATGCAATAGAGTATGAATAGTGTAAACATGTGCGTAGATCAATAAATAATAAACATATGTATGTCTATGTGTTGATTGTATGCATATGGTATCACAATCTCAAAGATGTTTGTGGTGAACTCTTATCTAGTGGGTATTTGATCCAACCTAGTGAAGGCAAAGGAGAATTAGTCATCATGGTTGATCACATGACTTAGAGGCTTCAAGTGTCCTTGAAACACTTTGTACCTTACACGAGTCATCTACATTCTTTGCATAGAAGATGACAATTGAGGTAGTGAACACATTATTTGATGATGGTTGGATGTCATTGTCCAAACATGGGTTGGGGGATGTCACTATTTGTATAAAGTCTTTATCAAATTACATAAACCATATATCATCATTAAATAGCCTATGTTCAATAGACATGAGCATCTTGAGTGTAAAATCTTCCCTGCTTTTACAAGAGGTTTTTATGGTAGACATCTTGAAGGAATGATTTTGAAGTATTTTGATAGAGGTTTTTTTTTTCAAAGTATAGTTAAAGGCTTCAACCTAAGAGGATTGATGTCCTCATATTGACTAGGTTGGTGCCTGGATTGGCCTAAGAGGCTTTTTGTCCTCATTCAAGGTTGGCGCCTCGAAGAATTAAAGAACTTATATTACAAGTTGGAGCCCATTTTTATAAATGAGAATCAAAGTCCTCACTATATTTAATAAAATTATTATTTTTGTTCTACTTCTTATGTTCTGGCTTAACCTTTTAACTAACATAATATAACAATTGTAAGAAGTATCAATTCACCCCCCAATATTTCCAACAAGGGTTGAGACATATTTGGACATACCAAAGACCATGATTATGATGTTTATGTGATAGATAAGTATTTTCCACCTGCGTGTCCGCTGAGACCCTCTCTCTGGCACTGTAATTCTATAATGGTTAGAAATGGCAGCAAAACTACATGTACAAACTACTTGCAATATGTTTCAACATATATTTTTCTAAGTTGATATTCAAATTTGTCATTAGGTAATTGAGAGATTTTGCACTGATTTTTTCAAACTATTTATCATTCATAATTTCAAACCCTCATCATATAGCCTATATCAACAAGCTCATATGCTCTCCAAGGTCACCTTCAAATAATTAGGAGGTTGAGAATAAGGGAGTGTTCTCCAAATAGATTTGTTGACCTCAGAATGCAATGTACCAATTGTGCTTTCCACATACTCTCGAGGTGGGGCATTCCTTCAACCAATCTAACAAACTCTTCAAAATAGAAACATGTGCCAAGATGGTAGCTCTCATTTAATAAATCCATATCTATTTATAATGAGGTCATGATAAGCTCATTAGATTCTACTTATAATGGTTGTTCCAACTTACACCTCAAGCCTTGAAAATTCTCTTTGTAAATTCAACTCAACGTGTGATCCTCTCAACATTGCCTCAATTATGGTGGATGTTTAAGGGTTTAAAACAGGTCTAGATTGGTGCATTTCTATTCTCAAACCGCTTGATTCATCTTCCAACTTATGTTGAATCCAATGATAAATATTAGCATAAATGATTTCCTCCAAGAGACTCCCATAAAAACACTTAAAGTTGGGCTAGTGCTTTCTTTCCCTCCAAAAATCTAACAATTTTGAAAATACATCTCAATTTTTTAATTTATATATTTTACTAAAAATATATTTATATTATGAAGATAATTTTTTTTAATATATATAACTAATATATATTGAATCAATAAATTTTGATTAACACATTAAATTAAACAAAATAAAATAATTAATAGATATTTTAAATCAATAGATCCTAATTAACCCATTAAAATTATTTAATTATTACATAAATCAAAATTGATCGAGCACTTTTCAAACAACTTGGTGGGAAATTTTCAAATTTCAAGCGCTCTGGAACAATTTGGTGGGAATTTTCAAATTTCAAGCGCTCTGGAACAATTACACTTTTCAGCAAACAGATAAACCGTTCACACTTACAAATAGATGATTAACTCCAATATCCTCGGGGGTATCGTGGAGCATTAACAGGTGAGGTGCTTCTGGCAATAACCCTTTCACACCATAAGACATGTTTACAAGATATGCAGTTACAACCATTCCTTCTGCAAGGCCTGATATTCAATGGTTTTTACCTAAAACAGGTATTTTTTTCTTCTTCTCAAAATTTAGCTCTTTGAATAAATTATCATCTCCAGTAGGTGAAAATGGAAAACATTTCTCCGGTCTCTCCTTGATAAGGATTACGCTTTTTTCCTGCATAAAAGATAGGCGGTAGAACTACAGGGCACTTCAATCGACAAATTTTCCTTTAAGTTAGATTGAATACACAAGCAATTGCTCCCAGTAATGGGAAATGTAATGCTCGAGACAATAACAGCGGTCAAACTAATTGACCCAAAGTTTAACCTTGAAAACTAGGACACCAGACAACGTGAACTTTAACCCTACTTTCGGAACAGGACACCACGCAGAAGGCACACCGGTCTAGATATGCTCTTTAGTAGTCCATGCCACCCATATCGTCTCTCATACCTGGGACTTCCTTCTTATCCTTTAGAATCACAACAATGATGCACTCTGTTGTGGTTAACAATGAAGACACACCTGCAGCATCAACCAAAATAGCTCTGATCACTTTCAGGGGATCAATAATCCCTGCCTTCACCTTATCAATGTATTCACCTTAGTCAGCATCGTAGCCAAGGTCAAGATTATATTGCTCAGTAATTTCCCAACAACCACTGCACCTTCCACACCAGCATTTGTAACAATTGTACATGAAAACATATTCAATCGTATATGCAGTTTGACCTTCCTGAGGCAGAGTTCATCATTTTTTCTTGAGGCAGGGTTTGGACCCTTTCCTGAAGTAATTTGGGCCTTCACTTCCTTATTTTTATGTGATGCCAATTCATGCAGATCTATAGACTAAATTATAACATCCTTGACAATATCTTAGAGATCGTTTCCTTTCACAAACAATGTTACCTTGGCTTTTGATGACACCTATCTGGAGGCACCATCTAATTTGTCCTCAAATCTGACAGTTGATGCTGCCATCTCTGAGATTTATTTTACAAATTTTTCAGATATGAAAATACAACAAAAAAAAATATACCTGCAAGGGTGGCTAGTCCTTCAAGCAACAATAATGAAACCCTCTAACTGCTGGTCTTTGATTTTGGTATTTGATTTATTGTTGTAAACCCTTGAGGATCTCAATTAGAGATGATCCTCTTATACCATGTAAAATTTTTCTAATTCAAGAGGACAATTGTCCTGTGTTTCTTTCTCAAATAACTCAGATCTTGAATTACTTTAATAACTGACTAAAATTCTAAACATGTGACAGTCACACATATAACTGGAAAACCTAAACAGTGGACTCAAAATAGCTTTTCAAGTACACACATAATTCTGTCCTTTAAATCAGCTTATCATTAATGATCGAAACTTACAAGGACACGTCGAATCTGAGGTTTTCAACTTCCTGGACACTCAGATCTGCTCTATCTCCTTGTTGGATACTCAAACCCACACTTTACTGAATTGCTGTACAACACTGTTCAATATGGATTCTGATCTGACCTTGGCTCCTCTCCTATGCTTTGAATCTGCTCAACTGATCTTTCTATGATCTCGTCTTTTTGATGTCCAAAAATGTTTGCATACAACTTCCCTCATCTTGTTCTATTTATGCTCTGACTCTAATTGAGAAAATTAATCTCCCTTATCTTAGCAACTAATCTCTTTAATCTGAGCAATCACCTTTTCTCAACAATTATGTGTACAGCTATGATTATATCAAATACAAATCACTAATATTCTGAAAATATCTAGAATATTTCATTTAGATTTTTAAGAGTTAGGAGATCTAGTGAAATTGATCTTTCACTTTTATTTACTAAGTGAAATTACAAGATGGTATTATTTCACAGTTTTACTAGGTGGTCACCAAAAGTTGTCTTGAACCACTTCTCACACATTCACACCTTACATGTGTAAGAAGTTCCTACATGAGTTACACTTATTGACATACCTTGTATACCTTGTACCTAGTTCTTAATTTTGGTTGATAAATGCTCTGTTTTGGTTGATAAATGCTCTGTTTTATAAGCTCTGGATTTAATTCCATTTTTTTTCTGTGAGTCTGATCTTCCATAGTTTTTCTGTGAGTCCGATCTTCCGATAGACTCCACAATTGTATCCTGGTGACTTAGAAGAATGTCACTGCTTTCTGAACTAAGTATTCGGAGAACGCATTAGATTTCATGTGGCAACCATTTGGATTCAAAGTTTTCTCATTACCCTTTCTCTGCCGTTTAGGTGAGGAAAAACCACAAGCACAAGCCTCCAATGCTTTTGTAGTCAAGGGGCCGACCCTCGTGCTTTGCCTTCGTACATTTCCCTGTAAAATACTTTCATTGTTTTCTTGTGGCTTGATAGAATGGCTTTCATCTGGATCAGGACTTGAGGACTATGCAACTCTTGGATTATTAAGCACTTCCTGAGAATGCCCAGAATTTGCCTCAGAATAAGAAGTTTCTTCAGACTTTGAAGCTTGTGAGACTTAACTGCTTATATCTGAGACAGAGTTGATCTTCATGTTTATTGGATGATCATAGGGTAGGTTCAGATCAGGCAGTATCCCAGGTGTCAATTTCAATATCCTAGAATTCTAAGAATTGTTATTGATCTTATTTCCAGAAAGATCAGGACCTGAGGAGTGTGCAACTCCTGGTTTATTAAACACTTCGTGAGAATGCCCAGTATTTGCCTTAGAATAAGAAGTTTCTTCAAAATTTGAAGCTTGTGAGACCTGAATGCTTATATCTGAGACATAATTGATCTTCATGTTTATTGGTTGATCATAGGGTAGGTTCAAATCAGGCACTATATCATATGTCAATTTGCATATCCTAGAATTCTGAGAATTGATATTGATCTTATTTCTAGAAAGCGAATCTGTACTTTGTATTCCTAAATTGTCTGTATCTTCTGTTTCCCATGACACAATTTGAGACCTATCAGAGTCATCATCCAGAGGCAACATCACTCTTTCTGGTATCCTAGGTGTACCTACTCCTTGTGATGTTAGACTGGTGTCAACAACTGTAAATATAAAGGATTGTACTTGTTTAGGTTGAAGATAGGAACAGGGATGGTCTGCATGCCCATTTTCTGTATCTGCATTCTTAGAAGTATGGAAGCATTCTGGCTTCACTTCGACTCTTGTTATACCATGTGTGTCTAGTTCAAGCAGCCTTGGATCTGATGCCACCCAGCTTAAAACCTAACTAACAAAATCAAAATAATGAATTCCTTTTGTTAGATCTTTTCTTGAAAATGTCTGTACACCAGGGATCAGAAACACTAAATGCTGCCTCAATTCATAGACACTTTTGTTGGGTTTCTCAGAATGCCATCCCTTTGCCAAGAGACAAGGCCACACTGCTTCCCAAAATAAGTCACCTGCTTGAGCTTTGCTAAGCCTAAAATATCCATTTACAAACTTAATAATCTCTTCAGTAGAAAGCTCGGACCATGCCTTGCCTGGAGGAATTTCATAACGAGAAGTGCTGACTGGGTTTGCCTTTGTTGGGTGTATGACAGCCGCAGTAAGATCTTCCTTGCCTTTTCCAATTCCCACGGCTTGAGCAAGTGCATTTGGTCCTGCTAATGCTTTCAGTTTTGCAACAAACTCTTCCATAGCAACTCTTCCATCATTGAATGCCTTTGTTACCTGTTTATTAGAAAAACCTGTGAGACCCTATAGCTGTAAGAACATTCCAAGTATCATAATAGTAGTAAGGCAATATACTTGGCAACTGGGAGAATTTTATTTGAAATGTGTTTCATAATTGTATTGAGAAAAAACATAAATCGAGAATGCAAACTCTTTTTGCACCCTAATTAAACTAAATTGGTGTCATGGAAATTAAAATGTCATATCAGCATTCCATTACTGTATTATTAACGACAGCATACCATTTTTACATTTGCACAACAAATTGAATTTTTGACAAGAAACCTTTACCTCTGGGATCTCATGTTTCAAATGCTCAGGTATGTCAGGAAAAAGGCGTGCCAACAATTCCTTTTGCCGCCATCCAGAGAAAATGCGTTGGCCTTGGATACACTTTCTGCTTCTTGTCTTTCTAGATTCTGCCCATCTGCAATATGACTCTGTATTGAAGAACTTGCCGTAATAGTGTGCTAATATATCCCCCATTTCTTTAGTTTCCGCAAATATTTTCACTACTTTAAGATTTTTCCGAAAAATATACAGCCCAAGTATGAATAAATCTTCCTCACTTTTACTCCAGGATGCACTCGAGCTGCCAGGCACTATCATGTAACCTTTTGAGCTTGCGTCTTCCCCCATATTATGTATTCCTTTCTACTAAAACTGGCAATTGGAATCAATGCAGTGCTTGTTTAAGTCCAAAAAACCAACTTTTATCTTCTTGATCATCTTGCAACCAACCCTGCCCCTTTTTCTTCGATGCCCATCACAATAGGAAGAAGTATCAAGCACAGTATTAGCTGCCACAGTAGATTCTGTCAGGGTGTCCTCTGGTCTTGAGAAATCTGTCTTCAAACCTGTAATATTCATATTGTCTTCTCTGAGTCGGCCACTGTTATTGATTGCATGGGTACATTGATCATTTTCCAGTTAAGATAAATCAACCTGACACAATTCACAATCTTTTTTTTGGCTCCAACTGGGGAAGACTGCTTTGAAGGGAACTCATTATCTGAGAGTCTTCCATTTCCAAAAGGTGAAAAACAACTTATCTGCATTACTCGCACAGGTAATCCCTCCACAAACAGTAGCTCAAATTCATCAGCCTTGTCATCCTTATAGTCCCTACTGTAATTTATTCCCAGTTGATCACAGTCCGTTTGCAGCTTAAATGGTGATACTTTGACTTGATAATTATCTCCAATCTGGGGGGTAATATGTGGACTATCAGAATCATCACTAGAGTAAGTAGATGCCGATGACAGTAATGGACTTCCACATATTTCATGAATTGGCTCACTCCCATCATTACCTTCATGAAGAGATGACTGCATTTCCTGTATTGTGAAAGCCAGTCTCTTCATCTAATGACAGTATACAGATCTGAGCAGACAAACAGTTTTTCTAGGAGCCCAGCATTATCAAGTTCAAGGCCATAAACAGCAGTAGCGACACACTCAAGTAGTTGAAATGGGAAATTGCTGGGTAACAGAATAGACAAACTTAGATTCAACACATCAAACAGTGGTTTCCTTTTCCTTTAGTCCTAGCCAAGTCTGAAAGCATAATAATTGAGTTCAAAGTTAATCTATGTTTGTTTCATCATTAACACAAGATAAGCTTATTATGGTACAAATGTAAGGATCAAATCAGAAATTCATTTAATTGATTGATTGCACAGCTCATAAATCTTGGATAGACTAAGGAAATTCAATACCAAACACTGCTGTAAAAGAAGAAATCCATCTTGACTAGCAACCATGATTTGAATGCAGATGACTTGGAGCTAAGAGATTGAGGGTTCTGTTGAAAATTGAGATACATAGGCAGAGGTTTCAGTATTAAGGTTGGGTCCTCGGAACATAAGCCCATGTCATGATGCATATGACTCCATAATAATGTAATGTCCTAGGGTAATTTTAGCCATTAGGGTTCTATGTTTAACCAACACATTATGGGATAAATATATTAAATATTAGGGGATAAATTGCCAACTACATAATGCCTGCCTCAAAATTTCTAGATTCCAAAGAAATCTTGTCTCCCAAGTCTGCAATTTTAAGATCCTCCTAATTTTTAGTGTCTCCGATATGGCCTTCGTACTTTTGTCTTTTTATTCCATGATTCTGTTTTGAAATTTTTGTTGCAATTTTGTAACTGGCAAATTTGGAAACATAACTGCTAATGAGGATGAAAAGAATTAAATTAGGGCATGGAAAAGGCTTATCAATATCAATATCCATGAATGAGGCTCGAAACCACTACATATGACCTCTGTAGGGGATCATTTGACTACAACTAGGATTATAAACACCATTATGAGGTGTTTCTCATTACATACTAGTCTTTGAAACCTAATAATGGTCAATTGAGGAAAACAAGATTCTAAGACCCTAAATAAATCTTCTCAAAATCAACAACCGTGAATAAATCCCCGTGACTAAACTCCCAAACCACTGTGTATTACCTTGATTTTTCACCCATTTATGCATTCAAATTTTAGGTAATTCATCTATGAATTTCATTTTAATGGTATGTTTTTAGGTATCAGTCA
>APFE030996265.1:0-13978 GCA_000404065.3 Pinus taeda | reverse complement strand
TTGTAATTTCTTTTGTCATCTATTCTTGAACCAAATTGAGAAGATTTTACCTGTGGCTGGTTGTAGCTTTTGTTCACCCTTGAGATGGATTGCCCCTGATAGTTTCTGTTTGTAATTCGTCCCTGCTTTACCTGTTGGTCTTCATTGTGCTTTTTCTCATTTCTTCTTGTTGCATCAAGATAACTTTTTGAGGTGGATGCTTGAGAAGTTTCTCCATTATAGCCCAGACCTGTCTTGTTTAAAGGAGACCGCTGCACATTGATAATCTCATCCAAAGTCTCAGATCCTTTGACAAACTTAAGATTAATAGCTTTTGTTTTCTCAATCTCTTTTCTAAGACCGACAATTTCACCTTCTGATTTTTCAAGATGTCTTTCCTTTTCATCAATTTGAAATTGTAGAGTATCAATGATCATATTCTTCTCTTCTATACATCTCTTAATTTAGTAATTTCTTCATGAAAGTAATCCACATCTATAGCATCCATATAATCATCATCTTCAAATGCCATTAACAATTTATATTCATTACCTCGTTCATCTTCATCACTGTTTGATAGACCATCACTGTCTTCATGAGTGTAGTAGCTTTTCTTACTTGCACTCTGTTTCTTGTTCCATCTAGCAGGTTCCTTTCCTTTATCCTTATAAGGACATTTTGCAGCATAATGACCTACTCTTCCACAAGCAAAGCATTTAAAAGGTAACTTACCTCTGAACCTTCCAGAGCCCCTTTGAAGATTTCTGACAAAATTTGATTCTTCTTCTTCTTCTTCTGGTATGTGACTTGCCTCATAATATTCTCCTTTGCCTGATGCTTTGAAAGCGGCTTCTTTTCTATCTGATGGACCTCCCTTTCTCATTTCATAAGCAGTCAGAATTCCATGTAGCTGTGACATAGTAAGAATTCGTAGATTTTCATTTTCTTCTATAGCAGATACTTTAGATTCAAACTTGGGGGACAATGATCTTAGAACCTTTTCAACCACAATAGCCTCTTTTATTTCTTCACCCAAATTTTTCATACAATTAACAACTTCATCTACCCGAAGAAAATAGTTAGCCACACTTTCATCATTATACATCTTGAGAGTCTCATACTGAATCCTGAGAGTTTGAAGTTTGGCACGCTTTGCCTGTTCATCTCCTTCATAGCTTGTGACAATTTTGTCCCATATCTCTTTTGCGGATTTATAGTGCATTACCTTTATGAATTCCGATTGGGATATACATGCTAATAGGGTACTGACTGCTTTTGCATTTTTTTCATACTTCTTTTTCTCGTCTACATCTGTAGGAGTAGTTGAAGGAAAAGCATAGCCTGTCTCTACGATGTTCCAAACTTCTGTACCAAGAGATTGAAGATAGGCAGTAACTCTTACCTTCCAATAATTGAAGTTTGTCCCATCAAAAACCGGTGGCCTGATAGATGCTTCCCTCTCGTAGTTTCTCATGATGAAAGATCTTCCTTCAAGCGATCAAGCTTCTTTAGAAGGACCTGCTCTGATACCAATTGTTGAAAATAATACTGAGAGGGGGGCTGAATCAGTATTATCTAGTCCTTTTACCATATCTTCCTTATTTATACTTTGAATTATTTTTGCATATCAGTACCATAAAATAATGAGCATGAACAAGAAAAATAGACAGTTACATCAAAGAACACCAGATATAAGGTGGAAACCCAATGTGGGTGAAAACTACCTGTTGCAATATGTCTCTATCTTCTTTCAAATTAGAAATTCCTTTTACAATGGTCTTGTATTGGTGCAGTCCTTTACCAGTACGCAGGCTGCAACCTGCAGAGAGCTGCAACTCTCTCTCGTTTTCCAGTCTCTCCTGGAAGGGAGCTACAACCCCCTACTTCTTTTCTTACAAGGATCACTTTTCCTAAATTTTCAAACTGGATCCATATACATCAAATGATCATCAAGTACATATAAATTACAGTCAGCTGCAGTAACCAGATCAAAATAATAGAACTGAACCCAGAACACCTTATCAACAAAAAAATTCAGTCAACAGAAGATCTTAAGTCAGATACGCAGTTTTCCTTTTACTGACCTGCGTCACTACGCACTTCACCCTCTGCTTCTCTGCGTATATCCGCAGAGCTCCTTCTGCTGCACTGCGTGACCACGCACTGCTTCTTCTACTGCGCTGCGTACAGTACGCACCCAAATGCACTATCGTGCCACGTACTCCCACAGTAGGCACGCACCCAAAAACACTGTCGCGTCGCGTACTCTTCCTGTGCGTACGCACCTGAACCACTGCTGCTCTGCGCACCCATGTAGTTCGCCTATTTCTGCTCTGCGTACCCACGCATTCACCCTTCTTTTGCTCTGTGTACCCACACAGCTAGCCTTCTTCTGCTCTGCGTACCTACGCAGAGGCACCATTAAACACCTACGTACATCAGATTAGGGCTGGTTTTACAAATCACCAGTGTACTACAATTAGACGGATGCCCAGATCTGATCAAGCACTCGGGAGATCACCCTTCACAGATTCACTTTCCACTTCACTTTCATATAGATCAAGATTTTTGAAACAATAACACAATATTTCAGATCTTAAGATATTCAACCCAAAAAGCATAATTGAGCCAAATGATCTCCTTTGCTTTATATAGGCAAGCTCTTCCTCAAATCATGGATCATGGGGCTCAATAAAAATAATAATATAAAACAATACCATGGGCCAAAACCATAATAACACAATACCGTCGGCTAAATACCAAGGGTAAAACATAAGGAACCCCACGTGTGCGTGCTTTACTGCCTTGAAATGTGTGCACTGGGGTACGCACCTCATGAATGGGTAATCTGCGTGTCTGGACGCGGTCCCTGCACAGCATACCTGCGGGTACGCATCTTCTGAACTGTTCTCCTGCGTACTTCTTAATTTTCATCAAATTGAGAGCCCTTGCCATGGGTGTTGCCATCAAGTACAACATCTGTAACCTATAACCATACCAGAAACATAATGCCAACACATCATTCTTTTGGATTATGTAATTTCTTATTTGAAAATGTATTTTAAAGTGGAATCCCAAAGGACATGTACAATATGAAGAGTCATGTAAAGTTGAAAAGTCATACGAAGTCAAAAAATCATGAGGGTAATCAAAGAGCCACAAGGGAGGTGAAGCATCAACCCATTGGTTATATATATACCCTCATTGTATGAGCAAAGAACTTTTGACCTTGGCTACTCCCACAAGGCATTAGAGACCTAAGCTAGTTCTTTTGAGGAGCAAGTGGTGGCTCCAATGCTCCACTATTGGAGCTATTGGTGTTCATTATATACATGTGTCTGGGAAATTTTACTTAATACTTGAAGCTTGATGGTCGGCACGTTTTCATGCATGGATTGTGAATATTTGTAATACTTTATTATGAATGTTTATGATTCATGTTTTCTTTCACCTATGTTAAAGTAGTTCAACTATTTCAGCTATTTTAGTGTTGATCTAATTGAAAATGTGTTGTAATGGTTGTAACAATCATCGCATCTATGTGGACTATTTTGACTGATGTTAGGCAATTATCTTTTCTCTTATGTGTGCCTCTACTAGAGTGGTACTATTACCTCTCTCTTAGAGTCTCACCTTTCCTCCCTATGTAGTAGAAGAACCTGGATACACCTCCAACCAAACATTCACCATGCACACTTACCTGTTTTTCACAAAGATACATATACGCTTCTCTCTCTTTCTGACAGTTAAGACAAGGTAAATCTATAAGAAAATATGGCAATTGGATCAATACTTTGGATGGGGCTCCTATCCAAAATGGTGTGAGGTTTAATTGGGACTTCACATTAGGGAGACCCCCTTGGCTGAATGATTTGCAGCATCATAAAAAAGTGGCGCTAGGACAACCAGATGATAGGTTATGCCCGTTGAGTCTACTTTGAATCTCTTATTCAAAATGGCTCTTCCCCAAATCATAATCCTGGGATGAATTTATAAAGAGCTTAATCTTACCATCCCTATGATTGATTCCTTCACCTTTGTTATGAATTTCCAAGAGGATACATGGATTGGTATTTATTTAAACAAAATTTTAAGTATTTGGTTCATATCTCTTTGCATGGTGAATGTTAACCCCTTGATTATTTTGCCTCCCCGACTCTTGTAAATCATGAGACATCTCAAATTTTAGAGGAGGAACCTACTACCCCTTTTGTTCCTTGTCCTCCTATTTTTCCAGTCCTAATGTGGGTGCCTCCTTGCAATGATAATAAAGTTAGGAAATATGTAAATTAAATTCCTAATCCATCTCTTCATCCTCCTTCTACTTCTCATGATTAAAATCTAATGAAAGAAACCCCTGAGTGGCTCATGGAGCCTAGGGCAAAGGCTAATCCTTTCATTCCTCAATATGAAATTAGCACACTTAACATATATCTTGAATCTAGTTCCATTGAAATTGTTACTTATTCAAGGGGCATATTTCAGCCTCTATCATCTACATGTCATGACTCTATGTATCATGATCCTCATGATCAATCTGCTCCACCAACTAGCCCTTCACACTCTCCTTATTTTTGAGGTGTTGGTTCAAATTGCGATCAGATACAAGGTAATCATATTAAACTGGTAGAGGTGGATGAAAGTGAAGAGACTTTTGATATCCCTTCCCTTTTTCAAAGTCCCCCATGCCAAGCTAGTGCACTTCCATTCTTATATGATTTTCAATCTGATAATCTTGGTAGTGAATCAAATGCAACTAATTCTTTTGATAAATCCATAGCCTTGGGTGGCAATCATTTCGATGATGATGACTCTGTTGATGTATGTGATCACGAATTCCCAAGTGCACCAACTAATCTCTTAGTTTATCAAGAAGCTCATGTTTCAAAAGATCTAGATCTTAAATCTGTTTTGGTCAAAGAAGATTCTCTTATGAGTGATTCTACTTCTTCACCTCCCTATCATTTGTGCTCTACTCTTTACAATGCAACAACATTCGATCGAGATTCTCAATGCTCTTCAAGTTTGTTATCACATGATTTGAATCTTGAAATGACACGGGATAGTGACGATATCCATGAAGAAGAAGAAAATAATGAAAATATAGAGCATCCATTACATCCATTATCATCTCTTATTTTTAATGGGGGGAACTCTTTGAATCATTGTGATCACGAGATTTTTCAATTCATACATCCTCATATTTGTGATTAGAGTAATATCATGACTTGAGTAATCTACTTATTGAAGTTGGAAAATCTAATCAAACCAATGATGTCGATAGCTGACATCTAGATAATGATGATTTTGTTAACTCAATTGATAGCAGTTGTCTACATGCAATTTGCATTTTGACTTAGTTATAAAATGTTCTTATCTATCTTTTCAAAGTTCCAGAAATTTTTATGAAGTTGAGGCACTTCAACTGTCGTTGATGGTAATGTTAGGTTCTCACAATCCTAGTAAAATTTCTGAACCATGTCAAATCTGGATTTTCACACACAATTATTTCATTTGTATTATTTCACTGGATTCAAACTCATTCTTAATGGATTTCGAAATTCCTTGTTACAATTTTCCTATTTCTCGAGATCTGTTTTTTGATCATAATATTTATCAAATTTATCCTCATGCAAATCTCTTGTATTGAATTTGGGTTTGAAATGTATACCTTTCATGAATGTATTGAATCATGACGTTGATCAATTTGGAGATCACCTTGGCCTAAAAGTTTGTATATGTTCAGTGTGATGGAAAATAATCATCTCCTAGTTTTTCTTGCGAATGTCTTCATGACACCATAAATCCTCTTGAGTGCTAGTAAGTGCTTGAGCCATTTGTTGAACCAAGTTTCTCTTTTTCATCAACATCTGAACTGGTTTCGTATATTTTTTTATACTAGCATTCCTTTTCAATTCTTTCGATGATTTTGATGCTTGTACAATTTGTCACCAGTTACAAAATGGTTTGTCACATTTGACATGTGAGGAAGTTGGTTCTATTCCTTGTGTATGTAGGTCGGGAGTGGCTCAGTGGCTACATTGGAAATTTCATTATACGTGATCCCAACATACTAGTTATTTAGGTTAGGATTACGACTAACTACATTCTAGCTCCCCTCTCTTACACTCACTCTACACATGTTCTCCTTAGTCCTTCTTGTATTTTCTTACTTTTGTCTTGCACCATGTTTTGGTTTAGCATCCTTTTTCTTGACTTTTGGTTTTTATTTCTTGTTGTGTCATATATTTTATTTTATTTTTGTTCATAAGGCATTGCATGAAGGGTATCACATTTGGGCTCAAAAGACAATGTGGCGAAATAAAAAATGGATTTGTGAAACTGCAACATTTGGCTAACCTTCAATCCTTCTTCTCCACCCTAGTTACACCTTTTGGTTGATGATGTTCTAACAAAAAATACAATCCTTGCGTAAGGAAATCTTTTTTACAAACCTTGATATATGTGTCTATTCTGGAAACCTTATGCCGACACTCGGTTCTTATGTTTCAGTGTTTTCATGCTTATCCAAACAGTAGAAGAGGAAAAATCACTTATTGAGCATAATATCATTGAAATTTTGATCTTCAGACCTTATTTGACCTCCTCATGTGTCTGCTGACTCTTATTGAGCTTTTTCATGACTATGGTGACAAACCCTAGACCTAATGAGACCTAAAAGCCTAAAAATGGCTTTTGCAAATGTAATGACAAAAGATGCTTGTAAATGACCTGAACTTGTAAAAATAGGCCAGCAGGTAAAGACCATGAGGGAAATTTTATAATGAACCACTACCATCAGTTGATCCATGACCTAATGGAACGTAGCTGATCGGATGGGACACCTAAAATGCATGCAAAAAGAGAATTTTGATCATTAATGGAGGGATGAAAATACTGACACTAACATTGGCTCCAATGGGGATGGTAGATCCTGGGAGGTGCCAAGAACTACAAATCTCTGGAAAGCAGACAATGCCTCTTCCATTGGGCTAAATGGAGTCAATAACTTCAGCAAACTAAAACCAATATCTTGACTCAAAACTGACTTAATTACAACACTTAAAACTAACTCAAAACTGACTCAATAACCCACACTAAATAACCAAAAAAATTGAAATCAGACCTTTAGTTTTATAGCCTTCACTTCGGGACCCAAACTAAATGAATGATGACAGTACACACTTGCAATGAAGGAAATAGAATGGTATGTACAGTGACAAATTATGACAGCAGAAAATTTCTCAAAGATAATACCATTTCAACAATCGACCATTGACAGACCCTCCTGGACAATCTTCCCCATTCATTTCCTTCAGGAGAAAAACATTTTGACCTCGATATGCAACAATTCTATATGGTCCCTTCCACAGATTCTCAAACTTTTTGTGCTTGCCTTTGTCCTCATTTCTAGCATCCCACTTTAGCACTATGTCTTCAATCTGAAACTTATCTGCCTTTTGCCTTTCGATCATAGATTTTCATTCTCTCTTGCAGCCTGAAGGTACTCTAGAAAACCTCCTCTCTTGTTTGTTGTGAATGGATCATTTGGTTTATTCTTCGCTGAAAATGATCCTCCTCACTGCCAACTTCCTGCAGAATTTTAAACACCGAGATTGCAAGAGATGTTGGGAACACCATGTCAATACCATATACTATTTTGAACGGAGACATGCCAATTGATTTCTTCTAATTTACTCTATCCGCCCATAGTGAATTAACTAGCTTCTTATGCCAGCTCTTTTTGTTTGTTTCCAGCAGCTTTTTGATGATGTTAACCAATGATTTGTTTGAAGATTCAGCCAATCCGTTACCTTGCAGATAGTATGTAGTAGAGTGCCCCAAGGTAATTTGATATTTATTACAAAAATCAATCATCTTTTTAGATTTGAAAGTTGTTGCACTATCTATAATCAGCTTGTTAAGACAACCAAAATGTGACAAAATATTATTTTCGAGAAACTGAATTATTACCACATCTTTGGCCTACCGAGTGGGAATTGCCTCAATCCATTTTGTAAAATAATCCGTTGTTGTTAAGATCCACTTATGTTGAGCTGAAGATGTAGGGTTGATCTCTCTAATAAAATCTAGGCCCCACTGCTAAAACGGAGCACTTACCTCAACCGGCTTGAGAGGTAGTGGCTGTAATTTTCTCCTTCCCTGAAAATTTTGACATTCGTGATAGCTTGTAATAGTTTTATAAACATCAGCAAAGAGGGTAGGCCAATAGTACCCTGCTCTCAAAATTTTATTTTCCATCGTCTTCCAAAATAGGTGACCTCCACAATCTCCCTTGTGACAATCATCCATGACCTGTTTTGCTTCCTCCTCAACCAAACAATTCAACAACATACCTCCGGGATCTTTCCAATACAATGCATTATTCATAATACAAAATTTAGCATCCCTTAATTTCAGAGTTCTACTTTTGTTTTTAGCCATCCCCAATGGCAGTGAAAGGTGCTGGAGCACATATACAACATATGAATACTAAGGTGAATGGAGAAAATTTTCCAATACCTGAACAAGTGAGTTGTCTTCATCTTCTTCAGACATGACAGCAATCAAGTTTATGTCCAAGGCATGCAAATTAGACTCTGCAATCAGTTTTGCTAGACCTTGCCCCTTGATGAGCTTTGTCAGATTTATCTCCAAGTCATATTCTAACAAAGTTGTGATCCATTTGCCTCGTCTCCCTTCTGGATCTGTCTGTACCAAAACATTTTTGACAGCTACATTAGGGACATAAGCAAGAATATGAGAATGTAGAATATATACTCGAAAATATTTCAAAGCTTTCACCAAGGAAAAAGCTTGTTTCTCAATAATGTTATACTTTAAGGCTGCATCTCTTATTGTCCTGCTGAAAAAGGCAATTGGCTTCTCGAGCTTGTCTCTTTTCTGCATAAGAACCGCTGCCATAGTATGCTCTAAAGCAAATGAAAATAAAATGAAATCTTGGGAATAATCAGGGTTGATCAAATTCAGAGCTGAAGAAAGAGCCAACTTTACAAAATTTAAAGACTTGATAGCTTCTTCGGTCCACTTCACTACACTATCCTTTTTCAACATGTTTGTAATTTCCCGCAAATGTTCAACTTGATTTGGCACAAAACGATGTAAGAAGTTCATCTTACCATTTAATGCTTGGATCTCCTTTTTACTACGATCAAAATCATTTTTCTGAATGGCTTCCACTCGAGCAGGATCGATGTGGATGCCCTCCTTAGATATTATGTGACTGAGAAGCTTGCCCTCATCCATGGAAAATTAGCTCTTTTTGGGATTAAGAGATATGCCATACTTTCTACACCGCTGAAAAACAATCTTCAGATGATAAAGATGCTCCTCATCTAAATTGGAAAAAGTTGTTAAATCATCAAGATAAACTACTAAAAATACGTTTTTCTCATTTGCAAAGGTGATATCCATAGCCCACTGAAAAGTTGCGCCAGCATTCTTTAAACCGAATGGCATCTTGGCATAATGGAAAGCCCCCCACGGAGTGGTGAATGTTGTTTTATCTTTGTCATCCTCATGGACCAAAATTTGGTTATAGCTAGAATACCCATCAAGCAACGACATACGAGATGCCCCAACCACTCTTTGGAGTATGTGGTCCATCTTTGGCAACAGATAATTATCTTTCAAAGAAACCTTATTTAGATTTCTGAAATCAATGCATAATCTAATCTGACATGTCTTCTTCCACACGGGTACCAAATTGGAAATCCATTCTGAAAATCTTATTGGAACGATTATACCAGCCTTGTATAATTGATTCACCTCTTTCTCTATTGATGGCAACAACTTTGGATTAATCCTTCTCAACTTTTGGTGAAATGGCTTCTAGTTTGACTTGATTGGAATGATGTGCTGAATTATACTTTTATTGTACTCCTTCAAATCTGAATAGTCCTATGCAAATACATCAATAAATGAAGACAATAAAATAATGTATTTTACCTTTACCTGAGGAGGCAATGCCTTTGACAACTTCACCATCTTTGGACTTTCTGTTGTTCCAATATTCACATCTTCAACTCCCTTTTTAGTCGGCATTAAACTTAGCTTCAGGGCTACATCATCTTGGTCAAATAATTCCGCTAAAGGTATAAGGCCTTTAGGGATGACATTGTCCTTTGGCTGCAAAACTTCCATCTGACTTACTTCTAAATCTGGTTCACCATCATCTTGCTCGCCATTTGTAGAAGTGTCTTGATATTTACCTTCATTTTGCAGAAATTCTTCAATCTCTTTGTCATCCTGAAACACCTGCCAATATCTTTGATTATCAGGGACAGTTGGGTGATGTTTCACATGAATTTCAAACTTATTGTTTGAATTCAAGGAATCTTCAAGTTACTTGTTGTTGTAGCAAGGGCATCTGCAAGAACATTTTGTACACAAGGAACACATGTCAAAGTGTAATCTGGAAACAAACTCAAAATGTCTAAAACTGCATTATGGTAGGCCCTCATTCGAGGATGTTTTGTTTGGTATTCTCCCTTGACTTGCTTGATTACTAATTCGGAGTCGCCATAAACTGAAATTCTTTTTGCATTCAACTTTTTGAGGATTTTCAAGCCTGCAGTTACTGCCTCATATTATGCTTCATTATTGGAACAATCAAAATCCAACTTGTGCAAACAAACTCTTACATTACTCGGGACTTTATTTGGTGAGAAAACAAGGATGCGTATCCAAATACCAATTCTAGCACCTTCCCTACCTACTGCTCCATCAAAGTCCATACTCCACAAACCAGCTTCTTCCTCCAAGTGCTGGAATTATGCCTGCTCTTCTACCTTTGGTTGTTTTCCATCAATTTGTTGTTGCTGATGGAATGTTGACTATTCAGCGGTACTTTCAAGCCTTTGTCTCTCTTGAACAAGTACAACTCTGAAATTTTTTGTAATCTCCAATATATCTTCGACTCCAACTAATTGACTATTTACATCATTGAAACCACTATCGGAATAAAGAACAAAAGATTCTAAATCTGTATGTACATAATTAATTGGATGATTTAACAGTTTCTCCTTGCTTGTGATCATATATTTCATCTTTTTCTCCCTATATAATTTCCTCATCTGACTAAACACGGGAATAGTGGCATAGGAGAAATCTAACTACAATGTCCCTTTGAGTTTTGCACCCCATGACCTAGATAGAAGCATGCCAAATCTAGGGGGAATGTTGGACACAACTACATCCATAAGAACATTTTTTGTTGGAATCTGATCCAAAGTTACAACCAAATCTTTAATAAGACCAATACATTTGACCCTAGCCAAATCAAAAGAATAAAGGTCATGATACTTTCAAGTGATGTCCAAATCCAATTTTTCCGTAATTTCCTTTGGCATTAGGTTATGAGATGCTCCTGAATCAAACATGGCATTGTGCAAAACATAATCATGCAATCTAAGGCTGATGTAAAAAGGAGCTACATCGCTATCCTCAGATTGGCCATCTAATGCCCTACCAAAGATAAGTTCAGGTTTGTCTTCTTCCACATTAACCATATCAGATAGAGGATCTATATTCAAAATCTTTGCCACTTGACCTTTATAGCTTCTATTCTTCATTAATTCAGTCAAAGGTATTGACACTTTTAACTTAGCAATTTCATTTTCTAAGCTAAATGCTGTAGTTTTCTCTACCTCTTTGACTGGAGAATATTTCTTTTCAGTCTTCTCCTTTGTTGCACTTGGCTGATTTGACTTTTCATTTGTTGATTGCACTTTGCTAGAAGTAGGATCTGCTAGCTCCTTTCCCTTTTTCTGCACATTTGGAGAATCATTCTTTAGTGGTGTTGCTTCCTTCTACTTCTAAATTGGATTGATCAATACATCCTTACTCCTGAATGAGTATTATCTTTGTTGCACTGTCAATGCATTCATGTATCTTCTATGATATTCATCTAATTCCTCTTCTAGGACTGTTTCATTTGCCAATATAAAATATTCATCTTTTTGTACAACTGGCCTTTCTAAATACTCCTCATCTTCGATGATATAAATTGGCAAACCATCTGGTGTAAAGAAGTGATTCTCCTCTCTAATTGGAGTCGTATCATCCTCTAATTTAGTGCCATGGACATAGTTCTACTGTAATGTCGTTTTGAATTACTGTTGAGCTGATGGATCTTGAGCTCTTTACTACCGTTGCTTGATTCTAAACTGCGGTTGCTGCTGACCATGGAAATTTGGATTTCTGACCTATGTCTCAGGCATATCTGCAATGGTGAATTTATCAAACATCTTCTCAAGCTTACGTAGCAAATGATATGAGGTGGAAGCTTCTTCCTTTATGGTCACCTTCTTCTCGGTCTTTGTCCTAGCTCTCTTAGCTAGCAGATTTGCTTCAACACTTACTACGATTTTCTGCATGTCCTCCAATGTAGCTGGGTCTCTTTGTCGCAATTGATATGCCATGTCGAGATCAAAGCCATCGGGAAATTTGATCAAAGCCAGCCCCATAGATGGCTTGATATCAGCTGGAATGGCATTATAAACAATATTGAATCTAACACAGTAGTCTTGGATGCTTTCACCAACATTTCTCTTTATGTTTTCATACTCAAAAAGGATTTGGAGTGGAGTTTTACCTCCCAATGACCTAGAAATTGTCTATGAAGAGTTACCAATGAATTGATAGTTCCAGCACGCAATGCTCTGAACCACTTTCACACTTCGCCTCCAAAATTTTGCACAAATAATATCATAGTTGCATTCTCTTCATCTATCTCGTGGAGATCAAAGAAATCACTCATCTGATCAACATGTTGTTGTGTTGTGATACCTTGGGAAGCATTAAATAATGGGATTTTACTTTGATAATCAACAAGCATAGCATCCAAGTTTTGTGGAAAAACAAGAGGTGAATATCTGTCAGCAATTGCTCAAGGTGGATTTAAAACTGGCCTTGGGGATGTAGGAGGAGTGGGAACAACAATAGCAATCAATGTGACGGGTGTATGAGCTGTCGAAGGGGATGAAGAAATGTGTGATGTTTGAGGTGTAGAAGGGGTTTATGGGGGTGAAGAGACTACAAATCTCTGATCAGATATGGTGGGTTGCACCAGAATGATGGGAATAAAAGGAGGCTCAGTAGGTATTTCTAAACTAGACACAATAGAAGATGAACCAAGAGTAGTAGATGTAGATTCCAAGAACTTGGGAATATTGGGCCACAATTGAATTTTGGAGATTTGGAATATAAGCATCAATTGATATATTTGCTCTTTCAGTTTCAATATATCACACAAACTCCGGATTTAGAACAGTAGCACCAATTGCACTTTCAGACTTAGTTTCAAACAATGATAGATCAAAATGTTCATCAAATGGGAGATCTTCAAGATATTCAAAAATAACCGGGCATGAATGAGATCTAAACATAGGAATCACAGAACTTTCTTGGCGGAGAATTCTTGGAATGAGATTTGGGTTTTCATACACGGGAGGAGGATCAAGATTAGGATTGGCTCTGGTGTATCATCTGGAAGCCAGTGTGTTGAATTATTCCTATAAATCAAATTGACATTACAATCTTATTAGCCTAATGAATTCTAAACTCATCATCCAAAAATCTAGAATTATTTATTGTACTAGGGCAATTTTCAAGTCAGATGTTCAGTTTATAAAACTATACCGGAGATTAACTGAAGCAACATTCATCTACTTACGCACTTGCAAAGCGAGAGTAGTTCGAAGGCTACCTAGCTAACTTCAGGCTCTGTCTGTAGTTTATAAAGCAAAGAAAACTAATGAACAAACAAACTTTTCTTCCCCAGTATGGTCGCCACTATGTTATGGCCTAAATCTACCTCAGGCTGAGAAAGGCAGGTCTAGGGTAACATCAAACCACGCTTAACCTGGTAACTAGCCCTACCAGGTCGGGAGAGGGCTCTCTCCTTGTCAATCTCAATGAAAATTTATCAAGGAAGGCTTGAGATGACTGATATAAAAACTAATTTTAGGCTAGGTAT
>APFE030996260.1:0-10383 GCA_000404065.3 Pinus taeda | reverse complement strand
TCCATCTTATGTGATAACACAAGTGCAATCAGCATTTCAAAGAATCCAGTCATGCATTCAAAGACAAAGCATATACCGATCAAATACCATTTTCTTCGGGAACAAGTTCTTGAACAAAAGGTCAAGTTGGAGTATGTTCCTTCTAACGAACAAGTTGCTGATATTCTTACCAAACCATTGCCCAGGGAGGCTTTTGAGTACCTCAGGAAAAAGCTGGGGGTTGTTGATACATCATCTTGTTGAATCTCTTTTGGTGGTTGTCCGCACCGGTTCAGGGGGAGCACATAATGCATTGTTGGCATTATGGAGGAGATCAAGGATGCTGGTCTAAATATTGCTGCGATATGTCTCTATCTCTTTCATGGTCATTTATGGTGTTTGGTGGATTATGGTTCTTCTGGTTCATCTTCAGAGGGAGCATATTCTTAGGGGGAGCAAAACCCTTTGCCCTTGATGTCAAAGGGGGAGAATGAAGCTGAAGATTTTGAGGTTGCCATCAAGTCCAAAGGGGGAGATTGTTGGCATTATGGTTCTGGTATGATTATATGTTTCAGATGTTGTACTTGATGGCAACACCCATGGATGGCATAGCTCTCATTTTTTGATGAAAATAAAAAGTACGCAGGAGAACAGTTCAGGAGGTGCGTACCCGCAGGTATTCCGTGCAAGGACCGCGTCCAAATACGCGGGTTTACCATTCATGAGGTGCGTACCCCAGTACACACACTTCAAGGCAGTAAAGCGCGCACATGTGGGGTTTCCTACGATATTTAGCCGACGGTATTGTGTTATCATGGTTTTGGCCCGTTGTATTGTTTATTTTATTATTATTATTGAGCCCCATGATCCTTGATTTGAGGAAGAGCATGCCTATATAAAGCTAAGGAGATCATTTGGCTGAAGCATCTTTTTGAGTATTGAACATTTTAAGATCTGATCTATTGGGTTCTCAGTTTTAAAAGCTTGATCTATAGAAGAGAAGTTGAAAGTGAATCTGTGAAGGGTGATTTTTCGAGCGCAAGATCAGATCTGAGCATCTGACTTTATTTCAGCCCTAGACAGAGGTACGCAGAAGCAGCAAAAGAAAAGTGCGTGGGTGCGCAGGAGAAGACAAAGGTACAGTGCGTGGGTACGCAGAGGCGACGAAGGTTCAGTGCGTGGGTACGCAGAGGCAACGAAGGTTCAGTGCGTGGGTATGCAGGGAGACAGTGTTTCAGGTGCGTGCCTTCTGTAGCAGCATGCAGTGCGATTACTCTTTGGGTGCGTACCTCCTGGGAAGTACGCGGCGCGATAGTAAATTTGGGTGCGTATAGTACGCTGATCAGTGAAAGGAGCAGTGCGTGGCCACGCAGCACAGCGAAAGGATCTCTGCGGGTATACGCAGTGGGACAGAAAGTGAAGTGCGTAGCAACGCAGGCCAGTAAAAAGAAAACTGCGTATCTAAGTTAAGATCTTCTGTTGGTTGAATTTTTCTGTTGATAAGATGTTCTGGGTTCTGTTCTGTTATTGTTGATCTGGTTACTACAGCTGTCTGTATAAATTACATGTACTTGATGTATATGGATCCAGTTTGAAAATTTATGAAAAGTGGTCCTTGAAAAGAAGTAGGGGGTTGTAGCTCCCTTCTAGGAAGGACTGGAAAACGAGAGAGAGTTGTAGCTCTCTGCAGGTTGTAGCCTACGTACTGGTAAAGGACTGCACCAGTACAAGACCATTGTAAAAGGAGTTTCTAATTTGAAAGAAGATAGAGACATATTGCAGCAGGTGGTTTTCACCCACATTGGGTTTCCACCTTATATCTGGTGTTCTCTGATGTGACTGTCTGCTTTTCTTATTCATGCTCATTATTTATGGTATTGGTATGCATATATAATCCAAAGTATAAATAAGAAAGATTTGGTAAAAGATTAAGATAATACTGATTCACCCCCCCCCTCTCAGTATTATTGTCAACACTATAAAAAGTGGTATCAAATCTATTAGAGCCTAAATCTACCTCAGGCTGAGAAAGGTAGGATCCACGGCCAACATCGAACCACGCTTAACATGGTAGCTAGCCCTACCAAGTTGGGAGAGGGCTCTCTCCTGGTCAATCTCAACAAAATATGATCAATAAGGGCTTGAGATGACTAATATGTTGACTGATTTTAGGCTAGGTAGGTGTGCAAAGATTTTGATTGAATAAAATGATGTTTTTGTTGGCTCTAATGGAAAGGCAGATTTTGGGTGCAAGGAATGAGGCTCAGTCTTGCAGAAGTCTCAATGGGGCAAGCTAGGAAACTAATTTGGAACTTCAAATTGATTGAGATGGAGAGATTAAACAGGTGAGGAGTTGAAGAAGGCAAGAAAAGCCATGGATCCTCTTCAAATAGCTCAAAACATAAAAAATTAAAGTAAACCCTAGGTAGAGCACTACAATTTCAATGGATTCTACATTTACTCTTGTTTGATTTAGTTAAGAAGAAACAAGATAGATAATGGCATGCATAATACATAAGTAAATTCATAATTATAGAAGAAAGAACTGTACCAAAACAAAATGCCACATGAATCCCAAAGAGTGTTGCAAACCCTGGTCTCTATTCCTTAGCCAAAATGTTGATATGAGTATATAATGAAGCTCCTTGCTTTCTAAAAATTCTAAAATTCTACCAAAATCCAACCCCTACACTATGAAATTCATAAAATATATACATTTTCTCATCCTTGTACTAAGTGATTGAGCTCAACCATTTTCTTCAAAATAGAATCAGTTACATTAAACTTGGGCCAAATTTCTGAAAATAGGTGTTGAAGATGAACTCGTATCCCCTAAGCCATAGTACCTGTTACAAAAATGAAAGAGGTTTTTGTAGATAAGGTCATTTTGGAGAAAAACCTTTCTCAAATTTGGGAAATTCATTTCCAGTTGCTCGCAATCGATTCCAAAAAATCATCTCTAAAATAGAAAATCATTAAAAATTTAAATCTGTGAAAATGAGTTGTAACAATCTAGTCACATATCCCACACCATGACACCTGTGAATAAATTGAAAGAGGTTTTTTTTTTATGGCTCGTGGTTAAAAAACACCTCCTTGGGTTTTGTAAAATTACTTTCCATCTGTTGTAAAATAACCCTGCATGAAAATGACTAAAACAGTAAAAAAATATGAAAATATTTATTTGTTTTAATGCAGGCTCCAAATATTACTGTATATCTCCCACATAGTAGCACCTGTGCATAAAATGAAGGAGGTTTGTTATCTGATATCTAATGAACAAAAACCTCTTTCACTTTTGAAAAATTCCTTACCATTATTTCAGAAACTGATTTTGTACTAAACTTGTCATTGTGTGCAGCAACTGACCTCAAAACATGCATAACCAAGAATCACTCATTCATTTCGATCATATCTTCTAATCTAGAAACTGGTTATGGGAGTGTGATATACCGTTGGAAATATATTTCCGAGCTTCTTCTGATGGAAACACTTGTGACATGTTTTGTGCCAAACATCATGTGTAAAACATTTAACAAAACTAGACATTGTAAGAGCTCATGTTGATCCCTGGTGACAGGCTACGAACACTGAAACTAACATCAGCTCCATTGGGGATGGCAGCTCCTTGGAGGTGCCAAGAACTACAGATCTCTAGAAAGCAGACAATGCCTTTTCCATTGGGCATGGATGGCCAAACAATTGCAAATCCAAAACAACTCATACCAATCCAAAAACATGTGCATACTGCAACATGTACATAAACAAATACCGAAAACTGAAATGCTACCCCGGGCATCTTATTTATGTACAAATCTAACCCACTTTGCTACAAAATTGATAGATCAAGTAATTTTGTAATGCCATATCAACCAATCAAGTAACTGTGACAAGGATGCTGCTTGAAGGTGCTTCAACCAGGACACAAATGTAAATGCTGACAGCTATATGTGCACATAACGAGTCTAGTTGTGTAAAAGGAAATTTGACTTATCATTCAAACTGAAAAAATACTCCATATATGCGACAATAGGATCAAAGAAACTAAACTCTATTTGCTGCCCCAACTCCTTAACACAGAGCGCCAACTGCAAACTGTCAATGCAAACATCCACGGGCGCTCTATTTTTTCTTGTTTTGAAGGAGGAAGAGTTTCCAAGAACTTTTTGGGATCTCGGAATTCATATGATTGGATCTGATCATTTAAATATTGAATCTCCTTCTCAGCTTTTTCAACAACTAACTCAAAGAAACAAGTTTTAGCTTTAGAAGGAAACTTCGGAGATCTCAAACATTGAAGCACGACAATGAAAAATACTTCATCAATTTCAATATCCACTAACCGATCTCTAACTTCTTTTAAAGCTTCACAAAACACAGGGTCTGCCACATACCCTACCATTTTATTTTAGTGCATGAATGAATCATTGAGCGCTGGAATCTCTAGATTGAGTTGGAGTCGCCAGGTGAATGTTTCAGCCTTCATATGTGTTTGACTGTTGTCCACCATCAACAATCATATCTAAATTGAAACATGTACTAGGGCAATTTGCAAGTCAGATGTTCTATTTATAAGACTAGACCGGAGATTTACTGAAGCAACTTTTATCTACTTTTGCTAATGCAAAGAAAAAGTGTTTCGAAGGCTACCTAACTAATCTTTAGACTCCATCTGTAGTTTATAAAACAAAGAACACTAACAAATAAACAATTTCTTCCCCAGTATGGTCACCACTATGTTAGTCTGAGCCTAAATCTACCTCAGGCTGAGAAAGGTAGGATCCAGGGCCAACATCAAACCACGCTTAACCTGGTAGCTAGCCCTACCAAGTCGGGAGAGGGCTCTCTCCTAGTCAATATCAGCGAAATATGATCAATAAGGGCTTGAGATGACTGATATGTTGACTAATTTTAGGCTAGGTATGTGTGCAAAGAGTTTGATTGAATAAAATGATGTTTTTGTTGGCTCTACTGGAAAGGCAGATCTTGGGTGCAGGGAATGAGGCTCAGTCTTGTAGAGATCTCAATGGGGCAAGGTAGGAAACTGATTTGGCACTTCAAATTGTTTGAGATGGAGAGATTAGACAGGTGAGGAGTTGAAGAGAGCAAGAAAAGCCATGAATCCTCTTCAAACAACTGAAAACATAAAAAACTAAAGCAAACCCTAGGTAGAGCACTGCAATTTAAATGGATTCTACCTTTACTCTTGTTTGATTTAGTTAAGAAGAAACAAGATAGATAATGGCATACATAACACATAAGTAAATTCACAATTACAAAAGAAAGCATTGTACCAAAACAAAATGCCACATGAATCCCAAAGAGTGCTGCAAACCTTGGTCTCTATTCCTTAGCTAAAAAGTTGATATGAGTATACAATGAAGCTCCTTGCTTTCTCAAAATTCCAAACTTCTACCAAAATTCAACCCATACACTATGAAATTCATAAAATATATACATTTTTTCATCCTTGTACTTCAAAATAGAATCAGTTACATTAAACTTGGGCCGCATTTCTGAAAATAGGTGTTGAAGATGAACTCGTATCTCCTAAACCGTAGCACCTGTTAAAAAACTAAAAGCAATTTTTGTATATAAGGTCATGTTGAAGAAAGACCTCTCTCAAATTTGGGAAATTTGTTTCCAGTTGCTCGCAATCTGTTCCACAAAATCATCTTTAAAACAGAAAATCATTAAAAATTTAAATCTTTTGAAAATGAGCTATAAATATCTAGTCACATATCCCAAGCCATGATATCAGTGAATAAACTGAAAGAGGTTTTTGTTTTATGGCTCGTGGTTAAAAAAAACCTCCTTGGGTTTTGTAAAATCAATTTCCATTTGTTGTAAAATGACCCCGCACTAAAATAACTAAAACAGTAAAAAAATATGAAAAATTTTCTTTGTTTTAATGTAGGCTCCAAATATCACTGTATATCTTCCACAGAGTAACACCTGTGCATAAACTGAAGGAGGTTTTTGTTATTTTGTATCTGATGAACAAAAAACTCTTTCACTTTTGAAAAATTCCTTACCATTATTTTAGAAGCTGATTTTTTACTAAACTTGTCATTGTGTGCAACAACTGACCTCAAAACATGCATAACCAAGAATCACTCATTCATTTTGATCATATCTTCTAATCTAGAAACTAGTTATGGGAGTGTAATATACCGTTGGAAAGGATTTTCCGAGCTTCTTCTAATAGACACACTTGTGACATGTTTTTTTTTCTAAACATCATGTTTAAAACATCTAACAAAACTAGACATTGTAAGAGCTCATGTTGATCCCTGGTGACAGGATGTGATGATTGAAACTAACATCGGCTCCATTAGGGATGGCAGCTCCTTGGAGGTGCCAAGAACTACAGATCTCTGGAAAGAAGATAGTGCCTTTTCCATTGGGCATGGATGGTCAAACAACTGCAAATCCAAAATAACTCATACCAATTCATATACATATACATACTGCAACATGTACATAAACAAATACCGAAAACTGAAATGTTGCCTCAGGCAGCTTATTTATGTACAAATCTAACCCACTTTGTTGAAAAATTGATAGATCAAGTAATGTTGTAATGCCATATCAACCAATCAAGTAATTGTGACAAGGATGTTGCTTGAAGGTGCTTCAACCAGGACACAAATGTAAATGCTGACAGCCATACGTGCACATAACGAGTCTGGTTATGTAAAAGACAATTTTACTTATCATTCAAACTGAAAAAATACTCCATATATGTGACAATAAGATCAAAGAAACTAGACTTTGTTTGCTGCCCCAACTCCTTAACAAAGACCACCAACTACAAACTATCAACGCAAACATCCACGGGCATCTCTATTTTTTCTTGTTTTGAAGGAGGAAGAGTTTCCAAGAACTTTTTGGGATCTCGGAATTCATATGATTGGATCTGATCATTTAAATACTGAATCTTCTTCTCAACTTTTTCAACAACTAACTCAAAGAAACTAATTTTAGCTTTAGGAGGAAACTTCGGAGATCTCAAACATTGAAGCACGGCAATGAAAAATACTTCAACAATTTCATTATCCACTAACTGATCTCTAACTTCTTTTAAATCTTGACAAAACACAGGGTCTGCCACATACCCTACCATTTCATTTTAGTGCATGAATGGATCAATGAGCGCTGAAATCTCTAGATTGAGTTGGAGTCGTTGGTGAATGTTTCATCCTTCATATGTCTGATTGTTGTCCACCATCAACAATCAAATCTAACTTGATACATGTACTGGGGCAATTTGCAAGTTAGATGTTTCGTTTATAAGACTTGACCGGAGATTGACTGAAGCATCTTTTATCTACTTTCGCTAATGCAAAGCAAAAGCGTTTCGAAGGCTACCTAACTAATCTTCAGACTCTGTTTGTAGTTTATAAAATGAAGAACACTAATAAATAAACAATTTCTTCCCCAGTATGGTCGCCACTATGTTAGAGCCTAAATCTACCTTAGGCTGAAAAAGGTAGGATCCAGGGCCAACATCAAACCACGCTTAACTTGGTAGCTAGCCCTACCAGGTCGAGAGAGGGCTCTCTCCTGGTCAATCTCAGCAAAATATGACCATTAAGGGATTTGAGATGATTGATATGCTGACTGATTTTAGGCTAGGTATGTGTGCAAAGAGTTTGATTGAATAAAATGATGTTTTTATTGGCTCTAATGGAAAGGCAGATCTTGGGTGTGGGGAATGAGGCTCAGTCTTGCAGAGATCTCAATGGGGAAAGGTAGGCAACTGATTTGGCACTTCAAATTGATTGAGATGGAGAGATTAGACAGGTGAGGAGTTGAAGAGGGCAAGAAAAGCCATGGATCCTCTTCAAACAACTAAAAACATAAAAAACTAAAGTAAACCCTAGGTAAAGCACTGCAATTTCAATGGATTCTACCTTTACTCTTTTTTGATTTAGTTAAGAAGAAAAAAGATAGATAATGGCATACATAACACATAATTAAATTTACAATTATAGAAGAAAGCACTGTACCAAAACAAAATTCCACATCAATCCCAAAGAGTGCTACAAACCCTGGTCTCTATTCCTTAGCCAAAAAGCTGATATGAGTATACAATGAAACTACTTGCTTTCTCAAAAGTCCAACCTTCTACCAAAATCCAACCCCTAAACTATGAAATTCATAAAAGATATACATTTTTCATCCTTATACTAAGGAATTGAGCTCAACCATTTTCTTCAAAATAGAATCAATTACATTAAACTTGGGTCGAATTTCTTAAAATAGGTGTTGAAGATGAACTTTTATCTCCTAAAAGGTAGCACCGGTTACAAAACGGAAAGAGGTTTTTGTAGATAAGATCATGTTGGAGAAAACCCTCTCTCAAATTTGGGAAATTCGTTTCCAGTTGCTCGCAATCTATTCCACAAATTCATCTCTAAAATAGAAAATCATTAAAAATTTAAATCTGTGAAAATGAGTTGTAAAGATCAAGTCACATATCCCAATCCATGACACCTGTGAATAAATAGAAAGAGGTTTTCCTTTTATGGCTTGTAATTAAAACAAACCTTCTTGGGTTTTGCAAAATTACTTTCCATCTGTTGTAAAATGACCCCGCACTAAAATGACTAAAACAGTAAAAAATATGAAAAAATTTCTTTGTTTTAATGTAGGCTCCAAATATCACTGTATATCTCCCACATAGTAGCACATGTGCATACAATGAAGGAGGTTTTTGTTGTTTGTTATCTTATGAACAAAAACCGCTTTCACTTTTGATAAATTCCTTACCGTTATTTCAGAAACTGATTTTGTACTAAACTTGTCATTGTGTGCAGCAACTGACCTCAAAACATGCATAACCAAGAATCACTCATTCATTTCGATCATATCTTCTAATCTAGAAACCAGTTATGGGATTTTGATATACTGTTGGAAAGATTTTTCCAAGCTTCTTCTGATGGATACACTTGTGACATGTTTTGTGCTAAACATCATGTGTAAAACATCTAACAAAACCAGACATTGTAAGAGCTCATGTTGATCCCTGGTGACAAGTTGCGAAGACTGGAACTAACATCAACTCCATTGGGGATGGCAGCTCCTTAGAAGTGCCAAGAACTACAGATCTCTGGAAAGTAGATAGTGCCTTTTCCATTGGGCATGGATGGTCAAACAACTGCAATTCCAAAACAACTCATACCAATCCAAAAACATATACATACTGCAACATGTACATAAACAAATACCGAAAACTGAAATGTTGCCTCGGGTAGCTTATTTATGTACAAATCTAACTCACTTTTCTGCAAAATTGATAGATCAAGTAATGTTGTAATGCCATATCAACCACTCAAGTAACTGTGACAAGGATGTTGCTTGAAGGTGCTTCAACCAGGACACAAATGTAAATGCTGACAGCCATACGTGCACATAATGAGTCTAGTTGTGTAAAAGACAATCTGACTTATCATTCAAACTGAAAAAAAAATACTCCATATATGCGACAATAGGATAAAAGAAACTAGACTCTGTTTGCTGCCCCAACTCCTCAACACAGACCGCCAACTGCAAACTGTCAATGCAAACATCCATGGGCAGATCTATTTTTTCTTGTTTTGAAGGAGGAAGAGTTTCTAAGAACTTTTTGGGATCTCGGAATTCATATGATTTCTTCTGATCATTTAAATACTGAATCTCCTTCTCAACTTTTTCAACAACTAACTCAAAGGAACCAGTTTTAACATTAGGAGGAAGCTTTGGAGATATCAAACATTAACGCACGGTAATGAAAAATACTTCATCAATTTCAATATCCACTAACTGATCTCTAACTTCTTTTAAAGCTTCACAAAATACAGGGTCTACCACATACCCTACCATTTTATTTTAGTGCATGAACGAATCAGTGAGCGCTGGAGTCTCTAGATTGAGTTGGAGTCGCCAGGTGAATGTTTCAGCCTTCATATGTGTATGACTGTTGTCCACCATCAACAATCAGATCTAACTTGATACATGTACTGGGGCAATTTGCAAGTTAGATGTTCCGTTTATAAGACTAGACCGGAAATTGACTGAAGCAGCTTTTATCTACTTTCGCTAATGCAAAGCAAAAGCATTTCAAAGGCTACCTAACTAATCTTCAAACTCAGTCTGTAGTTTATAAAATGAAGAACACTAAAAAATAAACAATTTCTTCCCCAGTATGGTCGCCACTATGTTAGAGCCTAAATCTACCTCAGGCTGAGAAAGATAGGATCCAGGGCCAAAATCAAACCACGCTTAACCTGGTAGCTAACCCTACTAGGTCAGGAGAGGGCTCTCTCCTGGGTAATCTCAGCAAAATGTGATCAATAAGGGCTTGAGATGACTGATATGTTGACTGATTTTAGGCTAGGTATGTGTGCAAAGAGTTTGATT
>APFE030996254.1:50566-63516 GCA_000404065.3 Pinus taeda | reverse complement strand
GGGGGCGTGACAGTTGGTATCATAGCTCGGTTGGAGCTGGTGTTGAAGATTGAAGTTGCTGATCTGCACTTCGTAATAGGTGATATTGAAGCTGATTCAAAGTTAAAGAAGCTTGATAGTTGATGATAGTCGAAGAAGGTACTTGCAGGTTAAGGAAGTTGGTTTCACATATAAGTGGAACAAGGGCAGGTTCATGGTTGTAGGGAACTTGGTGTAGTTGGTGAATGATGAAACATGTTTAGCAGAGGTGAAGCTTAGTGCTTGGGCCAAGCTGAACGACAAGGCATGGCAGGTTTGGAAGAATTCGAAGGGAAGCTCTTGCTTACCTTATACAGGTTGAAGCGGATGAAAGAAGAGAATCCCTGGATTCGAGAGAAGCTTGAAGTCTTGGAAAGGAATGTCGAAGACAAACTTCTTCAACTTGGTTGGACAATGGAGCAAGATGAAGTTGCAGATTATGCTAACAATGAAGAGGAAGCCGTAATTATTGAGGATGTTGCAGATGTGACAACGATGGAGGATGAACTTGAGGTTGATCAAGTTGGACTAGGATTGTGCAGTTTGCAAACATGGATGGATGAGGGTACTCATATGGAAGAACCTCATGATGATGATGTAAGTACAGTTGATACTTGTGTTTCACTTGAGCATTTGGTAGATGAACCATATGCAGGGAAGAGAAAAGTTAGTTTTCCAATGCAAGGGAGCATCATACCATGGATGTCTATGATGAGACCTTGTATGGAGAAACAAGGATTCTTGACTATTGCAGTACTTATTGGGGTTGTTTGTGACCTTATGGTAGAAGGTGCAAAGGCTCGTGACAAGGGAGGAACATGATGATAGTTGCGGAGGATTGGGTCTTGCTTTAGCCACATGGATAATTGGCTAAGTTCCCGGCATGACTCACGGACAGATTGAAGGGCACACACTTGAGGTATGATGATGCTTGGGTGGACTTCTCATGGCTAAGACCAAAAGATAGTCTTGGTGGAACCTTTAGTGGGGGAGCTATGATGGAGAGACTCATGTGATGATGATATGGTTAGGTGACTGAGTTTACTAAACTGAAGATTGCAGACTTGGATGAGGATGACCGATTGTTGTGATGAGTCTACTTGGTTGGACTACATGGGCAACTTAGTCATGGACATCAGGTTGGAGACATGGAGCATGGCAGTCTTATGCAGGGACATTATGTAGGAGCACTTGTAGAGGTGTCATTTATGGGCATCCAATGAGGAGTGCCAAGGTAGGGATGTTGTGCAGGTGGATTTTCTAATGTGACATGGAGATGTTTTGTTTATGAGCCGATGGAGAGGTTGTGCACTCTTGTACAACAAGGCCATGGACTTGGATGGAGTTGTGAGCAGATTATGGAGCATTCCTACTACATGGAGAGCTGAGGCATCTTGCAGAGACCTTTGGGCCCAGACTTGTATACTTGCTAGAGTGTTGGTTGGGGATGGCTTATGGAGCTCATGATGACATGAGGTTGTGACTTTTAGGGACTTCATATATGGTGGACTTGGAGGATCTGATGCATTGAGGAGTTGAGGTCAGAGACTTTGATGCAGAATGGGGTGCATACTTTCGAGTACATGTATGGGTGTGGCTTGAAAGAGTGACTTGATGTGGAGGATCGATATGAGACACTTTGGAGTGATGGAGTTACAATGACGATGATGCCTCGGTGGCAACAATAAGGCATGGGTTGAGCTAAGACTTCCACTTTTGACACATGGGAGTTGATTGATCTATGATCATGGGCAACACATGGATAGATGAGACAGGTGTATACTTGTTTCTATGACTTGAGGGATGGCACATTATAGAGATGATGGAGGTTGCTTCATGGACCTGGATGTGGCACATCGCGAGTCAGAGTTTGATGAAGAGGATCTCTTCACTTTGAGGAGATGGATGTTTTGTATATGGATGATGATGTTGGGATAGATGTGGCTGATTTCATGCAGCACATTGACACCAAACATTATGGACAACATGTTGCAGATGAGATGAGGATTACTTCATGGACCTGAGCATGGCTTACACTTATATGGAGATGGATTCTTGATCGAGTTGAGGATGTGACAGGATGTTTTGAGAAACGACTAATGGTGGCATGAGGATGTTCACTCTCATGGTTTGAGCGTGACAGTTAGACTGATCACCCGACTAGTTCAAACATGGGGTCCGGAAGTGTACAGAGATGTGTTAGCATTATGTTGAAGTATCATGGCAGCAGTTCACACGAGGACGACACATGATGAGGTCAACACAAGAGGTTGCAGGAAGCATGTAGCTTGAGATGGAGGGGCCAGGCTTCCATGATGGGGAGCAACATGTAGAGATTGCGACGAGATGGTTGATGATCATGGATTGAGATGATTTCTAATGTATGGCATATTGATGGGGTGTATACCTTGGTATGGTGATCTTGGTGACAGATGGTTGCCGAGATGAGATATTGTCGAGGATGACAATGATTTTAAGTGGGGGAGGATGTAAGGACCTGCGGTTCTTACCACGACCTCCGGCACGAAGTGCGACCAAGTTCGGAGATGAACGAAGTGCGAAGTGTAAGTCCTAACCGAAGTGAGCGAAGGTTATGTGATAATAATGCATGGAGGAAGGGTGAGACATGTTTTATAGCGTGGGGAGCATGAGCCCTCAACCCATGGCCAACTTACACTTAGCAAAGGCTGACCTCATACATTGTGGTGAAAAGGCGTGGTAGTGTTGGCTGAACAACGCTTGAATGAGCGTTTGAACAATGTGTGAGGGCGTTGGCAGGTCGGCTGGGTAGCCAAGACCTTGCCAACGCATGGTATATATTATATACGATGGAGCTCATTTGGAGGATCACTCAAGCATTCAAGCAAGAGTCTTCTACAAAGTAATGCGCAGATAAGGGCCGCAGCAAGGAGAAAGCTGCAGGTCTTATGCGCCCAAGTCTTGGGCATGTCGTTTAGGTGCACGAGTCTTGAATGGAGGCGTGGGCGCTCGGTTGTGTGAAGGCGTGCACGGGTTCTTGGGCAACGCGAGTGAGCGCCCGCCCGTCATGCAAAGGCAAACGTGGAAGTTGTAAATGGTGGAACTCGGGTGAGACTACTGTGCAAAGGTAAATGGTGGAACGTTGGTGAAGCCGGTTGTGCGAAGAGGGTGTTTTGGTGATATGGTGGAGTCACCCGCCCGTTGTGCACGAAAACAAGGTTTGGTTGTGAAGTGCGGAAAGGCAGCGCATGTGAGGGCATGCCCGCCCGACTTGGGCAAGGAAACCTTGGCTATCACACGGAGGTGTGATGATGTTGTAAATTTGGGTAAGTATGAAACTTGGGGTTTCCAAGTATACTTGAAAGCATTGTAACTTTGTAAATTTTTATAATATATTATTCGGGCAGACTCATTGTTTAGGGAGTTGCCCCTCCCTTTATACTGTGCAATTGTGTTCTTCATGTATAATTGTTGTTGATAATGAATGTGTATGGGTGTTTATTTGTATAAAGGAAACATTAATAATTACTTGGTTGCGAAACACAAACTAAGTAGGATAAGTGGTTAGGCGTAGTCCACAAACATAAGTATTGGTGAAAATAAAGTGTTCGGTGGTGCTGCACCTCGCCAAGAGCGGTTGAAAGACTACCGTCGGCCTAGGGGCGTGACAGATCCCCTCCCGCTTCCATATACTTGGACCCACTAGTGTTTCCATTAATTGTGCACCACTCCTTTCCTTTATTTGGTTCACTCAATTCAATTTGGATGGAGGAATGATTCCATATGAGTTGTATTGAATAAAAAGACGACGTTAGGATTGTTTGCTTCATTTAAATATTTTTTTCCTCTTTTCATCCAATAATAAGTATAAATAAAGGCTATGTAGTGGTATTTTTTTAAATATATAAATTGTGAATATAATTTTTAGTTTATTCAGTTGAAATTATATATGTGAATAAAAAATTATTTGAAAAATAATTTTTTTTATTAATGTTATATATTTAAAAATTTTAATTATATTTTTATTTTAAAATAAATTGATAAATTTGTCACTCTGGGGTAGCTCAAGTGGCGATGGCTCTGGAATGAAGTCTCAATGAACCGGAGATCTTCGGTTCAAATTTTGTGCTACCCATCCTGTAAGGGCCTGCATTCAGTGCGATGGGCAAGACGCACATCCGGTGCGAAGTTGGCAAGTTGTGGCTAAGACAAATGAGCGAGCAATGTAAAAATGCACGTGGGAGAAGCCTTGATCACATGTTTGTACGGTGGGGATGAGCTGGGCAAGTCACACATGGGCTGACTGAATGTTGGTGAAGTGTTTGGCGAGATGAGGGGGCAGTCTCGTGTGATGGGCGGGCCGACCCACCTCATAGGAAAAGCTAAACACAAAGAAGAGGTCGGCTACACGATGGAAAGAAGGTCGGTTGAATGGCACGACTTCTCCTCACCACCATATACATAGGCAGATGAGAGGAGGAGCTAAGGCATCAATCATACGATCAACGCATTCATCAAGTCGAGCATCCAAAAGAAGGTGCAAAGAGGTGCAGGTCGAAGTGTGGAGGAGCTAGCGAAGGAGGCGCAGAACTGCAGGTTGATGCGCCCGCCCGCCGCGCAGACCTACACGGAGGTCGCATGAGGATTGGTGAATGAGCTCGGTCGCACGAAGGCGCGCCTGCCCGCAGTTAGCAATACTTGTGGAGGGTTGCATGAG
Organism: Pinus taeda; assembly: GCA_000404065.3. Taxonomy (NCBI): domain Eukaryota; kingdom Viridiplantae; phylum Streptophyta; class Pinopsida; order Pinales; family Pinaceae; genus Pinus; species Pinus taeda. The sequence continues at coordinate 58,802 of APFE030996254.1, read as the reverse complement.
GTGCCCCCCCGTCGGTCGTAACATGGGTGGAGGGTTGCACGAAGGCGCCCCTGCCCACGGTTGGTGATACGAGTGGAGGGCTGCACAAGGCGCCTGCCCATTGGTTGAACGTGCGGGTGTAGGGCTGCACGAAGGCACCCGTCCGCTGGTCGATAACTTAGGTGGAGGGCTGCATGAAGGCGCCTGCTGGTTGGTTGGTGAACTCAGGTGGAGGGTGCATGAAGGCACATGCCCAACGGTGAACTCGAGTGGAGGGTGCACGAACGCGCCCGCCCGACGGTGAAACGAACTCGAGTGAGAGGTGAAATGAAGGCGCCCGCCCGCAGTTGGAGTTTTGTGTGAGGCTGCACGAAGGTGTTGCCGAAGTGAAAATTTGGCTAAGTGTGGAATGTAAGAGTGACCACTGTGCAAGGCGTGCACGAGGTGGACAGCTTGTTGGCAAGACACGAAGTCTGAATTTTGTCTAAGTATGAAACTTGGGGTTTCCAATGTAATACTTGTAATTGCATGAAACTTGAAAATATAGTGAAATTGGGCAGACTCGTGTTTAGGGAGTTTCCCTTCCTTTACACTGTTGCAATTGTGTTGTTTATGTATAATTGTTGTGGATAATGAATGTGTATGGGTGTTTATTGGTGAAGAAAAATAAACTAAGTATCGAATGTTAAGGCATAGTCCATGAACATAAGTATTAGTGAAAAGAAAGTGTTCGGTGGTGTCGCACCTTGCTATAACCAGTTGAAACACTACCGCAGGTGTAAGGGCATGACAGTTGGTATCAGAGCAGCTGATTCGGGCATTGAAGGTTGAACCTACTACACAACTACACTATTGTGCAGTTGGTATCAGAGCTCGGTGAAGAGCTATCGGAGCTCACAGTTGGAGCTGGTACGTGACGAAGTGAGAGTGCAAATAGGGTACTTGCGGTAAAGGAAGCTGGTTTCACATACAAGTGAGACAAGAGTTGGTTCAGTTTTGCAGGGAACTTGGTTAAGCTGGTGGATGGTCTATACTAGATCACAAAGAAGGAAGCTATTAGTAGACATGGCAGGTGAATCTCATGTTGTAATAGGGGAATCTAGCCATGATGCAACTCTAGCTTTCATAGAAAGGATATTGGAAAGAATGGAGGAATTAGAGTCTTACTGGACTATGAAAATGGCCGTGGTCATGAAAGATCAAGAAGCCAATGCGAAGATGAGGGAATAAATGGATGAACTCCAGACTCAGCATGAGTACATTGATCTCAAGTGTACACAACTTGAAGATGAAGTCAAGGAGATTAGAGAAGCAAGGGACTGAGGTTTGGCAGAAATCTTGAACTTGCAGAAATCTCTTGATGAAGCAAAAGATGAGATAGAGGTGTTGAAGAAAGTCGTGAGGCATAACTCAAGTGGAGGAGTGTCTCATGTGAAGATCAAGGAACTAGAATCTTATGATGGTACAAGAATTGTGAAAACTCTTGGTAACTTTATCTGGGATATGGAGCAATACTTGGAACACTTGGGTCTTTCCGATGATGAGACAAAGGTGAAGGTCGCTACTCAATTCTTGACAAATGATGCTAAGATGTGGTGGCGAAGGAGAATGGATCAGATTGCCAATGGCAGTGCTGATGACATAACTTCATGGGATGACATGAAGAAGGCTTTGTAGACCCACTTCAGTCCTCAGGATGAAACATAAGAAGCAAGGATAAATATTAAGTTTATTAAGCAGAGAGGGAACCTACAGACATATCAATGAGAGTTTGCAAGTGCAGTTTTGGAACTCATTGACATGGCAGAGAGGGACAAGGTGTTCAACTTCATTATTGGATTGAAACCTTCGGCATGCAATGAAGTGAAGAGGCAGAAGATTAAGACACTTGAGGAAGCTTTTGCTGCTGTGGATCGTTTGGTGGAGAATTATGATGAAACTTCTGATGAGAAAAAGAAGAAGTTCGATAAGCCGAAAGAGAAGAAGAAGGATGATGCTTCGAAATTGGATGAAAAGATGTAGAAAAAGAAAGCCTTGAAGTGTTGGATATGTGCTGAACCACATACGATGAAGAATTGTCCTTCAAGACTAAAAGTGGCCACTATTGCACAGTCTAATATGAAGAAAGAATAAGCTTTTGCGGGGATGATGTAGATTCTTGGAGTTGCTGCTGCTATAGAAGTGGTCTCTCGAAGAGATCTTGAAAGGAACAACTTGGAGTATGTTTGGATGAAGAATGGGAGTGTTGATGTACTCACTATGGTGGATAGTAGGGCTACTCACAACTTCATGAGTGAGGATGTTTTGAGAAGGATTGGACTAAAGTTTGTATCGGTGAAGGCACAAATGAAGACAGTGAATTCTCCTCCTAATTCTGTACTTGGTGTAGCTAAAAGAGTGGACACAACACTAGGTGAGTGGACCGGGAAAGTCGACTTCACTATAGTGTGGATTGATGACTATGAAGCTGTACTAGGGATGGAATTCTTGAAACAATATGATGCTATGATTGTTCCACATTTGAAGAAGTTGTACATCTACAATGGAAGGGAAGATGTACCCATTGGTGTTCCAACCATTGGTGTGACGAGACCTGATGTAAACTGGTAGTGATGCAGATGGAGGACGAGAAGCGCATGGGTGATATGTGTAAGAGACTATCTACTTTTGAGGCAAAGTTTACTGAGTAGTAATTTGTTATCATGACACTATTTGATAGAATCTTGGATTTGTCAAGAAGGCTAGATGAAGTTGAGGATGATGATGACGAGGATGTTTATGTGAGGCCGAATGTTTGAAAGGAGGATCGGTTTGCATATCTACAGAGGATGGAGATAGAGGATCCTGATAGATGATTGAGCTTATTAGTGAGGGTGAGCCTTCAGGCTCTACTCCCTCTACATCTTCTTAGATGACTTAGAAGATGGGGCTCATTGTTAGTTTCTCATCGCAGTGAGTCCTTAAAATAGGATTGAGCAGGTATGACAGATGATGCAGGAATGGTTTGGCATTAGCACCATGACATGTTGCAGATGGGATGGAGTTTCCATGGACCTGAGCATGGGAGAGATTCTTGGTGAGTCTAGGATGTGGCAGAGTTTGAGAAAGGCTGGTGTAGACATAAGGATGGCAATTATTATGATTTGAGCATGACAGTTGGACTGATCACTCGACTAGTTCGAGTCATGAAGGCTAGCAGTGTACGAAAGAGTTATTGGCATTCTGTTGGAGTATCTGAGGATAGTTCACAGGATGGGATGACACATGATGGAGACAGTTGTTTTACATATGTTGTAGGGATGTTGCGGTGTATGGATTGGTTGATATCATGGACCAGGGATGAGACAATTATCTTGATGTTCTTGGTGGCAGTTTGGCTACCAGAATGGCATATTGTCGAGGACAACAATGACTTCAGGTGGAGGAGGATGTAAGGGCCTGCAGTCCGTGTGACGGGCAGGACGCACATCTAGTGCGAAGTTGGCAAGCTGCGGCTAAGACAAATGAGTGAGCAATGTAAAAATGCGCGTGGGAGAAGTCTTGGTCACATGTTTATACGGTGGGGACGAGTTGGGAAAGTCACCCACGGGCCAACCGAATGTTGGTGAAGTGTTGGGTGAGATGAGGGGGCGGTCCCGTGTGATGGGCGGGCTGACCCACCTCATAGGCAAAGCTAAATGCAAAGAAGAGGTTGGCTACACGATGGAAAGAAGGTCGGCCGAATGGCACAACCTCTCCTCACCACCATATACATAAGCGAATGAGAGGAGGAGCTAAGGCATCAATCATACGATCAATGCATTCATCAAGTCGAGCATCCAAAAGAAGGTGCGGAGAGGTGCATGTCAAAGTATGGAGGAGCTAGCGTAGGAGGTGCAGAACCGCAGGTTGATGCGCCCGCCCGCTGGGTAGACCTACACGGAGGTTACACGAAGATTGGTGAACGAGCTAGGTCACACGAAGGCATGCCTGCCCGCGGTTGGCAATACGGGTGGAGGGCTGCACGAGGCACCCACTTGTCAGTCGTAACACAGGTGGAGGGCCGCATGAAGGCGCGCCCGCCAGCGGTTGGTGATACAGGTGGAGGGCTACACAAGGCGCCCGCCCGTTAGTTGAACGTGCGGGTGGAGGGTTGCACGAAGGCGCCCACTTGCTGGTTAGTAACTTGGGTGGAGCGCTGCACGAAGGCGCCCCCCGACAATTGGTGAACTTGGGTGGAGGGTGCATGAAAGCGCCCACCCGACAGTGAACTCGGGTGGAGGGTGCACGAAGGCGCCCGCCCGACGGTGAAATGAACTCGTGTGAGAGGTGAAATGAAGGCGCCCACTCGCGGTTGGAGTTTCGTGTGAGGCTGCATGAAGGTGTTTCCGAAGTGAAAATTTGGCTAAGTGTGGAATGTAAGAGTGACCACCGTGCAAGGCGTGGATGAGGTGGGCAATGCATTGGCAAGACACGAAGTCTGAATTTTGTTTAAGTATGAAACTTGGGATTTCCAAGGTAATACTTGTAATTGTATGAAAATTGAAAAATATAGTGAAATCAGGTAGACTCATGTTCAGGGAGCTGCCCCTCCCTTTATATTGTTGCAATTGTGTTGTTTATGTATAATCGCTGTGGATAATGAATGTGTATGGGTGTTCATTGGTATAAAGGCTAATAATAATAATTCGTGAAGAAAAATAAACTAAGTATTGAATGTTAAGGTGTTGTCCATGAACATAAGTGTTAGTGAAAAGAAAGTGTTCGGTGGTGCCGCACCTCACTATAAGCGGTTGAAAGACTACTGCAGGTGTATGGGCGTGACAGTTGGTATCAGAGCAGTTGATTCGGGCATTGAAGGTTGAAACTGCTAAACAACTACACTATTGTGCAGTTGGTATCAGAGCTTGGTGAAGAGCTATTAGAGCTCACAGTTGGAGCTGGTACATGACGAAGTGACAGTGGAAACATGGTACTTGCAGGTGAAGGAAGCTGGTTTCACATACAAGTGAGACAAGAGCTGGTTCAGTTTTGCAGGGAACTTGGTGAAGCTGGTGGATGGTCTATACTAGATCACAAAGAAGGAAACTGTTAGCAGACATGGCACGTGAATCTCATGTTGTAATAGGGGAATCTAGCCACGATGCAACTCTAGCTTTCATAGAAAGGATATTGGAAAGAATGGAGGAATTGGAGTCTTATTGGACTACAAAAATGGCCGTGGTCATGAAAGATCAAGAAGCCAATGCGAAGATGAGGGAAGAACTCGATGAACTCTAGAATCAGTGTGAGTACACTGATCTCAAGTGTACACAACATGAAGATGAAGTCAAGGAGATTGGAGAAGCAAGGGACCGAGGTTTGGCAGAAATCTTGAACTTGCAGAAATCTCTTGATGAAGCAAAACATGAGATAACGGTGTTGAAGAAAGCCGTGAGGCATAACTCAAGTGGAGGAGTGTCTTTTGGGAAGATCAAGGAACCAGAATCTTATGATGGTACAAGAAGTGCGAAGACTCTTGGTAACTTTATCTGGGATATGGAGCAATACTTAGAATGTTTGGGTCTATTCGATCATGAGACAAAGGTGAATGTAGCTGCTCAATTGTTGACAAAGGATGCTAAAATGTGGTGGCGAAGGAGAATGGATCAGATTGCCAATGGCAGTGTTGATGACATAACTTTATAGGATGACATGAGGAAGGGTTTGCAGACCCACTTCAGTCCTCAGGATGAAACATGGGAAGCAAGGATGAAGAATAAGTTTATTAAACAGACAAGGAACCTACAGATATTATATCATATGTAATAACTAAACTTTATCTTTCTATCAACCAAATACATATTATAGGAAAGATAAAAGATTACAGCTGCTCACACAGATTGTACCAACCCAGCTTTAGCAAAATAACTCAAAATATTATAAACTTTTCCTTGCATACAACGTCGTCAATGACGATATCCTGCCATTTTTTAATTTTCGCTGTTCAGCTTTTGCGTTGAGTTCACGTTGAATGAATCACTCACACTTCAAGACAAAATTGAAAAAACAATATATCAATATAAAACCTAGTATAATCGCAGACTGTCAGAAGAGTTTTGGTACAAAGTTTATCGTAGAATGGTTTTAACTTTTTAAATATGGAAGTTTTAATTGATTTGGAAATACAGGCTACTATTGTATAGAAAAGTTATTTTTTAATATATTTTTAGTCTTCTAAATAATAATAATAAAGAAATTCAAAGCTAATCTCTTGGATTAGTTATTACTAATTTCAGTGAGTTGATGGTCCTAAAACTTACTTTACAAATTGTTAGAGAAAAAAAAAACTAAAAATCAGCGTATTTATAATGATTCTTCTCAATCAATTGGATAATAAGAGTGTTCTCAAGACATAAAAAAAATTGTTGAGTTATTTGCTCATTTTTTCCCTGTTTATAAGTAGAATCATGAAACAAACAAAATTTCAAAATATCAAAGACTAATTGGTTGGTTAAGAATGGAAGGTTGTAGTAAACTACTTTATTTAAATATTTAAATCAATAGCATACATATCAGTATTTCATCAATACTACACTTCTTTATATTATTGTTACTACACTTCTTTATATTATTGTTTTAAAGAGTTTCTTTTGTAACAAAATTTCAAAATATCAAGACTAATTGGTTGGTTAAGAATGAAAAGTTGTAGTAGACTATTTTTTAATTTAAATTTTTAATTAATAGCATAACATATCAGTATTTCATCAAGACTGCACTTCTTTATATTATTGTTTTAAAACGTATTAGTGTTTTAAAGCTTTTCTTTGCCACATGTAATACAGTTATTAGTTATTTGTTAGAAGACCCTCCAATGTTTGAATTAGGTATGGTGCATGAACAGACCCCGCCACGGATCCCCTCCCGCTTCCGTATACTTGGACCCACTAGTGTTTCCATTAGTTGTACACCACTCCTTTCCTTTCTTTGGTTCACTCAATTCAATTCGGATGGAGGAATGATTCCATATGAGTTGTATTTTATAAAAAGACGACGCTGCGATTGTTTGCTTCATTTAAATATTTTTTTCCTCTTTTCATCCCATAATAATTATAAGTAAAGGCTATTTTATTAAATAATAAATTGTGTATATAATTTTAGTTATTCAGTGAAATTATATATGTGAATATAAAATTATCGAGATATTTTTTTTTATTAAATTTAAATATTAAATTTTTAATTATATTTTTATTTTAAAATAAATCGATAAATTTGTCACTCTGGGGTAGTTTAAGTGGCAATGGTCCTGGAATGAAGTCTCAACGAATCGGAGATTTTTGGGTCAAATCTTGTGCTACAGCTTAAGTGGCAATGGCCCTGGAATGAAGTCTCAATGAATCAGAGATCTTTGGTTCAAATCTTGTGCTACCCTCCCTGTATGGGGATGAATAATGGACATATGAATTTTGTATTTTAGGAATATACTAAAGCTTTCAGAAGCTTGATAGAATTGTTGTATAAACTAAAAAATTATTGAAGAATTTAAAGAGAAATAGTTGTGTACTTTAAGGGATCAACTAAAGAATTAAAATTTGAACATTAAATGAAATGAATGTTTAAATTAGAACATCTCATAAAATAATTCTATATTTTAGGAATATACTAAAGCTTTAAGAAGCTTGATAAAATTGTTGTATAAACTAAAAAATTATTGAAGAATTTAAAGAGAAATAGTTGTGTACTTTAAGGGATCAACTAAAGAATTAAAATTTGAACATTAAATGAAATGAATGTTTAAATTAGAACATCTCATAAAATAATTCTAACTTGTAAGCGATATATATTAAATTTCAAGTCTGCATAGAATGACCTTGTTTAATAATGAGGTGTCATTTTAGCTTTTTAATCCAAGAACATATTAAGTTTTTTAGAAGCTTATAAAACAATTGTGTACATTAATTCTTCAAGAATTGGGAAAGAAAGAACAAATTATTCCACATAAATGCTAGTTACTTTTGGTAATTCCAACATGATAGGAAGCATGTATATGTAGAGTTTTTCTTGTGGTTTTGTCAAATCTTTTAAGGATCAAAACAAGTGAATGTATGAAGATGGGTGAATTATGTTGTTGTCCTCGTGATATTTTTTGTAAAAAAATTTAGTGTCTTATAATATTTCAATTTTCCATTAAATGAAATGATTGTCCCTCCAAAATTTCTCACATCTTAAGAGCTATGCGTGTGTTTGCGTAGCATAACTTCGTCTAAACTATGTAATATACATATATGTGTGTGAGAAA
>APFE030996254.1:11065-28317 GCA_000404065.3 Pinus taeda | reverse complement strand
GAAGAATTATAGATAAAAAAAAATATAAATAAGAATAACATAAATATTAATGAAAATTTAATATTACAAGTAGGAGTAATATATTAATAATAATAATACAAATAATAATTAATAAGAATAAATAATAATAATTAGAGATAAGAACAATAAGTATAGATAGGAACAATAATAATGACAATTAAGAATAATAATAATAAGAATATGAATGATAATAATTAACATGGGATTAATTAAATCAAATAAGAAATATGACTAATAATAACAGAAATAATAATATAAATTAATAATCTATTCAGAATAATAACAAACAGTTAATGAATGGAAATAAATGATAATATAAATAATATAAGATGCATTAATAATAATAACTAAGAATAAAATAATAAAATATGATATAATTTTAATAATATAAATTAAAATAAGATAAATAATACTATAACATAAATTAATTATGGATTTCAGATTCCTGTGGCTTGCATAAACTGTGGATTCTCACGGTCAATTATTTCAAAATAAATTAATTAACTAACATAAGAATGAATATAAATATTAATATAAATAATTAATTAATAAATAAATAAAAAAAATTATTTATAATAATATTGAATAAAGATTATTAAACTATTATAATAACTAATTAATAATTAATAACACTATAACATAGTATTGAATATGAAGGAATTAGAATAATAATTAAAAAAATAGAAGTAAAAATAATAACAATATAAGGATTGAAAACATAAATATTGATTAAAACAATAAAATGAATAATATTTAATTATAATATATAAACAATAATACTATTAATAATATATTATCTTAATAAGAATAAATTAATATTAATAATATTAAAACAATGAAAGTTAATGGTTAAAATAATATAAAATTATAAAATTATAATTAACAATTAGTGAGTCGGCCATTCTATCTGTACATCTAACCTCTGTCATATTTATACCAAACCCTTTTCCTTCTTTCCTCCGTACAATAGTCCTGATGATGAGTCTGGGTTTAGACTCGAAACGTCGACCATATAAAAATGAACACTGTGGAAAATCCGAACTCCTTTAAGAAACCACACCACAGTAATCTTCAATCCAAAATATAGATGGTATATTCTTGAAACAATAGGAATCACGAAACAAACCATTTATAAAAATAAGAACGTCATGTACAAACAAAAGATGAGAGAGGGATCTCATATCCGAAATCTAGACTCCCCCCGGATCTCCCACCACTTGGGCATTTTTTATTAGACTGCTTAAGCCTTCCATGATCAACAGAAAAAGGAGGCGGGAGAGAGGGCATTCCTGTCTTAGTTCATGCTCAGCGTGAAAAAAAACTAGATGTCACCCCATTGATGAGGATGCTAAAGGAGGAAAAAGAGAAACAACACATGATCCAGGATATCAAAGAGCGGGGGAAGCCGATATGAGTGAGAATGAGTTGTAGGTAGGACCAACTAGCCTGATCAAAAGACTTGGAAAGATATATCTTAAGGATGATGCACTTTATATTCTATTTCTTGATCGAGTGGAGGCCTTCCTGGGCAGTCCCAATGGTTTCACGGATTTGACGGTAACTAAGGAAAGCAAATTGCTCCTTGGATATCATCCTAGAAAGGATTGGTTTTTAATGGAGGGAGATGGTTTTGGATATGATTTGGTAGATGCAGTTGCAGAGGGAAATTGTCGATAATCTTCAAAGGTGAGGGATTTGTCAATTTTTGGGATGAGGACCAGGAAGGTCACGTTAAAACCTTCACGCATTCTGCCTGTGATTCTGCATTCCTCAATAGCCGAAAGAAGATATGGGCAAATTAACTCTATAAAGGTGTTGTATAATTCCATAGGCCACCTGTTTGACCCTGGGATTTTATCTTCGTTGAAACATTTCATCATTGCTTCCAATTCCCCTTTTAAAACTAGCACAATTAGGGCCTCCACCTCTTCTGGTTCAACAAATCTGGGAAGTACCTCAACAATGTGGATAATCCCAGGGAGGGTGGCATCCCTACGAGCCTTGTAAATATTTGAAAAGTGACAAATTCCCATATCAACAAGTTGATTGAAGGTGCTAGCCTCCCTGCCTACATGGTCATGCAACTCCCACATGGTATTGATAGACTTTCTCCCTTGGGCATATTGATGAAAAAACTTGGAGTTTTCGTCACCCGCTTTTAGCCAAATCACTCTGCTCTTTAAGTGCCATGACTCTTCTTTCTGTCTCAAGAGTATGATCTTCTTCGATTCAAGTTGGATTAGTTGTTCCTTTGTTTCGGTCGAAGCGTAACTAACAAGCCCAAAGGCTTCCAAAAATTTGAGGTCTCCTTCAATCCTTCGAGGATTGGCCTCGTCCTTTTGTTGTTTGTTCTTCGCCCAACTAATATATTTTTATTTTTGATCTGAAAATCACTCGTGAGTGATCTCAGTTAAATAATTAATGAATGAAGGTATTACAGATTCATGTGCTGGTGTGTGTCTATGTTATTTTAAGCAATAGATCGATCAGATTGCAAAATACGCAGACACTGGAAAATGGAAAACAATAAGGGAAACACAGTAAGAAAATACAAGAACACAACACATTAATAAGGAGTTCACCCTATTCTCGAGGGCTACGTCTCTAGTCCAACTTTCATTGGTGGCCTTCTTTTATTGTGTCTTCAAAGCAGAGATTTACAATGAGGAGCTCAACTTGAGTCTCCTAAAACTCGTAGGGTGGTTCTTGGATTCCCCAAGCCACTAGAGTGCATAGACTCTTTCCTTACAAAGTCTTGACCTCTCTGGTCTTTAATGGGATGAGTCCAATGCGGTGCTCAATGTTTGACAAATGTTCTCACAGAGATCGCTTGAACCTCTCAAGCCTTCTATCTGCTCGATGCTGCCTTATGCTCCAGTTTAGCTCAACTCTCTTTTTATTTTCTGCCTTTTTCTTTACTATCTCTTTCGTCTTTTTTTCACTATTCCCTTCTCTGATTATTCCTATTCTGTTCTATGTCTGTTCATGACTTAAAGCCAATCTGTTCTTGACTGTTCGCTTCCTCTTCCGCCCCTTCAGATCACCTGTTACTGTTCGTTTGGAGTTCCCTACCTCTTCATCATCACCAACATCCCACAGGGAAGTGGCTACTTATCCTGTCACGAACTGCGCCAGCTCTTCCTCAACGGTTCGGTATTTTGGTTATGCTGTGTAATGATTCATCTGCCAGCTCAGCGGTGAAATTGGACTTCAAAATTTTATATGATGCGGCTTAATTCCCTCGTCAAATTTGGTTTCCCATTGGGCGCAATCTTCGCCGTCAGATCTAGAGCCCCCAGATCCTACGGTGTTCGCTTTTATCGCGCGGTTGACTTGCTCGACCGTTAGCCCGCGATGAGAGGCGGTTTTCTCTCTCATCCGCCGGACACGCATCGTGCAATGTATGGAATTACTCATTTTCTGCCAAATCCGCTTTCCGTCCAAAATGTCTCCGATATTCCGCCGGTTTTTGGAGTGCGGGACCTGCCTTTTGCTTTAGCACTTTCCCTACAGTTTCTCGGCTTCCCATGCGACCGAGCGCTTCGGGGCCTTTCCTTCTTGAGGGGTTTTTCCCAACATCAAAAACGACCTCCTTTTTCTGATTCAGACTTCCTAACTGCTAGTTTGTGTCCTGCATGGTCTCCATGGGTCTTGGTCAATGCGCTTTGGCTGAGGTCCTTGTCGTTCCTTGCTGGCTACAAACTGCCACTGTCCAGAGTTCTTCCTAATAGCTCTTTGTTCATAAATTTTTGAAGTCTGTCTTGATTTGATATAGTCATAGCACTTTGGTAGTTTTCATGGATCCAATTCAGATCACGACCTTCCCACTGAAAAAGCTTTTGGACCACCAAAAGTTGGTTTTTAAGCATCGATTAAGTGAGGGTACAATTTTCTCACTTGTCCAATCTCTATCCACTTTTCACTGCTCGGCTTTGAACCCTTGAGCCCAACTCTGAGGTACTTAACATCTCCCGTGCACGTCATCCTCACCTTCCTATCCAAAACTGTATCTTCTTGCAATTAATTAAGATATTCAGGTAGCAGGTCATCGATAGAAGGCAATTGACTCTACTCTTCGAGATCTTCAATTTGTGAAGGTTCAAACAATATCAAGCAATCTGAATTTACGACTGAGTAGATGTGCATGTAAGTTGGTAGATCAAGGTGAAAAGCATTCTCATGAATCTTCTCAAGTATCTTGAAGGGTCCATACCTGATAGGCTTTAGCTTTCTACCTTCACCTTGCATCCTATCCTTGCTCATATACAACCAGACTTGGTCACCAACTTGGAAACTATTCTCCATCCGATGCTTGTCATGCTTTGCCTTATATTTGGCTTGGCTCCTTTCCAGCTATTCTTGTACTACCTAGTGGATCTCTTGGATTTGTTTAATGAACCTAGTTTCCCTGTCCACATCACCGTGTCCCTCAACTGTGGTGTCTTTACCAAAGACAAAATCCAAAGGAGACCTTGGGGTGAAACCAAAAGAGGTCTCAAAAGGAGATCTCTATGTAGAAGAATGTTTTTCTCTGTTGTAAGCATGCTGCACATAACATAAATGTTCATCCCAAAGCTTAGGATGCTTGCTGCAATATCCCCTGAGTAACTGGATCACTGTCCTGTTAACTACTTCTGTCTGGCCATTAGTTTGTGGATGAAAAGCTGTGCTTTTCTTCAGTTTGGTGTCCATCAGTTCCCACAGACTTGACCAAAACTTTCCCACAAATCGAGGGTCTCGATCAGATACAATGGAAGTGGGTAATCCAAAATGAACCCATACATGTTCAAAAAACAATTTTGCAGTTTATTCCACTATAATCTGTTTATTACAAAGTATCGAAATACACATTTTTCTGAACCTGTCCACAACAACATACAAATAATCATGACCTTTCCTAGATTTAGGTAGTCCTCCAACGAAATCCATGGAAACACTTTCCCAAGGGTGAGAAGGAACTGGTAATGGAGTGTACAAGCCTAGTTTTCTATTGTTGGGCTTGCTTTTAGCACACATAGTACACCCTCTTACATATCTAGAAACTGTCTAGTTCATTTTTGGCCAATAACAAAATCTTTGCAACTATGCAATTGTTTTACTTACGCCAAAGTGACATGATATTAGTGAAGTGTGTGCTTCTCATATTATCTTTACTCTTTCAGTTTGTGGAATTCATAACTTCCCACAAAGATATAAGAGTCGGTCCTTTACATGATAACCCAATTCTTCTACTCGTTTGCCTTGACTTAAAGTTGCATATACATCCTTAAATTCTATATCTTGAGCATATTGTTCAATGTAACTATCATGTAACACATAATTATGCTTAAGTATAGTATATGCATTTATAATGGGTCTAGATAACATATCTGCAACCTTATTGTGTATGCCCTTTTTATATCTGATGACTAAATGAAACTATTGTAGAAAAATCATCCATCTATAGTGTCTTGATTGCTGCAACTTAGTTTGGGAGTGTAAATATTGAAGTGGTTGATGATAAGTATGTATTACTGTCTCTTTGCCCATTAAGTAATGTTTCCACTTTTTCACACTCTGTACTAATGCATACAATTCTTTTTCATATGTCGGATAGTTAACTACTGCAGAATTAAGTGTCTCAGAATGATAACATATGTGTTTACCGTGTTGTGTCAACACTGCTCCATGGCATAGTCACTGACATCCATTTGGATCTCAAATGGTCTTCGAATATCAAGCAGTGCTAGTACAGGTTTTGTACTAATATCTTCTTTCAAGGTGTCGAAGGCTTTCTGCTGTTTGCCTCCCCATTAAAACACCTTGTTCAATCATGTTAAAGCATGTAAGGGAGCTGCAATTGAGGAAAATTTAGAAATGAACTTTCTCTAATATTGTGTTGCTCCTAAGAAGCTTCTAACTTATGTAGCAGACTTGGGTTTAGGCCAGTTTACAATGACTGCCACCTTAGAGGGATCTATCTTCAATTCACCACCCCCTACTATATGACCCAAATAATTCAGAGATGTTTTGCCAAATTCATATTTTGAGAGTTTAACATAAAGTTTTTCTTTTTTCAAAACATCTAGTGTCTGCTTAACATGCTTTAAGTGTTCTTCCCACGCTTTCCTAAATATCAAAATGTCATCCAGATACACAATAAAAAAATCATCAAGAAAAGATCTGAGTACATCATTCATTAATCTCATGAAAGTAGCAGGGGAATTAGTTAACCCAAAAGGCATAACCAATCACTCATAAAATCCCTGCTTTGTTTTGAAAGCAATCTTCCATGCATCTTGTTCTACAACTCCGACCTGATGGTATCCACTATGCAAGTCTAGCTTGGAGAAATAAATAACTTCTTTCAATTGATCTTAAAGATCATCTATGCGAGGAAGGGGATAATTATTTTTTATTGTTATCTTATTCAATGCTTGGTAATCAATGCACATTCTCCACGAGCCATCTTTCTTTCCCACCAAAATGATCGGTGACCCACATGGTGATGTGCTAGGTCTGATGAACCCTTTATCGAGCAACTCCTACACCTATTTCTTGATTTCAGCATTCTCTAAAGCGGACAACCTCTTATACCTGTGGCTGCAATGGTTGTTTCATCTCCTGAGTCTGACCCCAAATCTTTCTGAAGAGCTGCAATAGTCTTCTTCTTCTTGCCCTCGAACTTCTTAGGTCTCAGCTCTGGATGTAGAATCCAAAAATTCTCATCATCATGCCCATCCTTTTTACAGTGAGTGCATGAAGCCTTGCTTTTCTATGCATTGTTAGCCTTCCTTTCTTTCCATTTTTTCTTTCTTTTCCCTTATTCTTGCTTGCAGTGGGTTGGGATGATCCCCCAAATTCTAGACTTCCATTCTTTCCTCTAGCTTCTAGATGAGTAGCTTGTACAAATAAATCATCTATACTAGTGGGATTAAACATGTGGATAGTGTGCTTCATGTAGATGTGCAGACCACCAATGTACTTCAATAGAGTCTCAGGTGATTCTAATGAGATTCCTAGAATCAATGCTCTCTTTCTAAATTCTTGAGTGTATCCATATACACTTTTCCCTTTCAAATGTTGAAGAGTTTGCTAGCTCATCATGACTTGTTGCATGTAGGCCAATGGATAGAACTGCTTTTTGATTGTAGAAACAAATTCACTCCAGACAGAGATAGTCTTACCATGTCTTTTCATATCAGCTTGGGTCCTGCCTTCCCACCAAATCAAGGTAGTGCCTCCAGGGCGTAGGCTTGCCAGCTGAATATTTCTCTTGTCTGAATCGACATTCTGCACCTTGTAATAAACATCAATTTGTCTAATCCAATTGTCTAGCTTTTTTTCATTCAACTCTCCATCGTATATAGGTAAATCAAATTTGACATCTAGTTTAATCAAAGATGCTTTCTTTTTGTGTTTAAGGCTATTAAGGAGGTGTGAGAAAGATTTCTTCTTTCCATTTGCCTTTTGAGTGGTAATGGAAATGAGACTCATCTTCCCATTTGTCTTGTTTAGAGCCTGATGAGTCTTCATCCTTATGTTTTCTAAAGTTACTATACATTTCCTCTACCATGGACTTTATGGCTAGGAAACTATCTATGAATTGAGGGTTTGGCCCCATAGAACCTTCCTTTGACATTGTCTTCCGAGGATAGACTCTCCCAATTTCAGGATTAGTTTTGACTAACTCTACTCCTCCTAATTTGAGCTTTGATCTAGATATCATTCAATAGCTAAATCCAACACAAGCTTGTCTAATCTTAACAGCCTAGAGCTCTGATACCACTTGATCTAAAAATCACTCGTGAGTGACCTCAGTTAAATAATTAATGAATGAAGGTACTGGTGTGTGTCTATGTTATTTTAGGCAATTGATCGATTAGATTGCAAAATACACAGACACTAGAAAATGGAAAACAGTAAGGGAAACATAGTAAGCAAATACAAGAACACAACACATTCATAAGGAGTTCACCCTATTCTCCAGGGATACGTCTCTGGTCCAGCTTTCAGTGGTGGCCTTCTTTTATTGTGTCTTTAAAGCAGAGATTTACAATGAGGAGCTCAAATTGAGTCTCTTGAAATAAATAATTCTTGGTAGTGTGGTTCTTGGATTCCCCAAGCCACTAGAGTGCACAGACTCTTTCCCTACCAAGTCTCTACCTCTCTTGTCTTTAATGGGATGAGTCCAATGTGGTGCTCAATTCTCAACATATGTCCTCACAGGGATCACTTGAACCTCTCAAACCTTTTGTTTTCTCGATGCTACCTTACGCTGCAGGTAAGCTTGGCTCTCTGTTTCTTTTCTGCCTCTTGCTTTACTATCTCTTTTGTCTTTTTTTTTCACTGTTCCTTTCTTTGATTCTTCCTATTCTGTTCTCTGTCTATTCATGGCTTAAAGACAATCTGTTCTTGATTGTTCGCTTCCTCTTCCGCCCCTTCGGATCGCCTGTTGTTGTTCGTTTGGAGTTCCCTGCCTCTGCATCATCACCAAAGTCGCACAGGGAAGTGGCCACATGTCCTCTCATGAACTGCACCAGCTCTTCCTTAACAGTTCGGTATTTCAGTTACGGTGTGTAATGATTCATCCACCAGCTCAGTGGTCAAATCAGACTTCAGACTTTTATATGCCGCAGCTTAATTCCCTTGTCAAATCTAGTTTCCCATCGGGCGCAATCTCCAGGGCCAGATCTGGAGCCCCCAGATCCTATGGTGCTCGCTCTTATTGCGCGGTTGACTTGCTCGACCGTTAGCCTGCGATGAGAGGTAGTTTTCTCTCTCATCTGCTAGACACGTGTCGTGCAATGTATGGAATCACTCGTTTTCTTCCAAACTCGCTTTTTGCCCAAAATGCCTCCGACATTCTGTCAGTTTTTGGAGCACGAGACCTACCTTTTGCTTTCCCTACGGTTTCTTGGCTTCCCATGTGATCGAGTGCTTCAGGGCCTTTCCTTCTCGAGGGGTTTTGCCCAACGATCCAAACTTCCCAACTGCTAGTTTGTGTCTTGGTGGGCCCTAGTATTGCAACAATAATGTTGCAACTCCTAGGACTCCCTTCCTTAATTTTATCAACCCTGTAGTTCGTAACAAACTTGGAAGCGACGATGTTGTATGCACAAGTACTAGCTCTTGCCGCAGCTGTCACTTGGTCAGCTAGCACAAGTCCGCTAGGAGCTTAAGCCAACTTCTATGAGCTCTTAGAAGAAGATTTTTATTTGATGGATGAAAGCTAACTCAAAGGAGGCTAATCTACTTGCAGAAAGAAGCGAAAAGTAGAAAGGAAATTCAAACCCTAGAAAACCCTAATTTTACCAGCTAGTCCTACTGATGCGAAAAAAAGGATGCAAGCTATTGAAAGAGGTGCCACTGACTTCTAGGAAGGTAAAATGCATGTGTCTAAGTTATCACTATCTGAAGAAAACATCTTTTTGTATTTTTGAATAAGTTGTCAGAATTATCATGCATGTGCTTTCACTGTTTTTGACTGTGCAGAGGTGGATCGGTGAGAGGAAATGCTTGGAAGAGGTCGGAAAGGTTCAGAGAGGGCCTAAGGGGTTCCTAACACCCTTCCAGAGAGTTTCACATAGTTTGGCTATCAAGAAACCTCATTTGTGAGCTTCTACAGGAAGTCTGCAGGGGTTCTACAAGATGTTCAGGAATTTCTACAGGATGTTCAGAAATTTCTACAGGATGTTTAAAAATTGGATTTTAGAGGATGGGTGAGTGAGGGAAGATGCATGAATGATATGGAGGTAGGATAGGGGCCTGGAGTGACCCAGGGACTGGTAGATGGAGTGGTGAGAAGGTGTAGAAGGTTGACTTGGCTCAAAGAACGCTGGACCAATGATTGCACAAAAAGGTAGGGTTACGTGGGCAAGAGGACAGATGTGAGACAAGGAACCTAGCTAGGAGATGGAATAGATGGCTCTGATGAAGCTTAGGTGGATGAAAGAGTGGTAGAGATGCTCTACACAGTGTACATTCAACTGAATAAAAAAAGTCTTGCAAGTAATCAAAGTCCTAGCTAATCTAATCTAACTAACAACAAAGTGAATGAACAACAACTTTATTTGAAAGAAAACCATGTATATCAACTATTCAATGAAACATTTCATAGATATGAACACATAAATAACTTCTACGAATGAAAACAGTACACTAAGGATTGCATGGTAGAGCAAAACAACGTTTTTGTTGGCAGCAATGTCACCTTTTTCCTAGCTCACGATCCCACTGAGGGAGAGGTGAGATCAGAGGTGCTTGATGGCCTTTTTTTTAGAGATATTCCGTGATACTAATCTATCAACTAAATCTGAACATGAAAAACAACCTAAATAACAAACCAAGATTTAAATCTAAATAACATATTTTATTCTAAGAATGCAGCAAAGACACATGAAAGTAAACAAAGGAAGTACTGGGCACTTGAGATGGGCCCAACCCCAAGAGCTACAACCTCCTAAGAGAGATTTAGAGCTGGTGCAAAGCTGGATTCATCTTTATTGAGCAAGAAAAGAAGAATTACATCAAAAACTGTCCACAAGGGAAAGCTTGAAAAGGTGCTGAAATGCAAAGCTAATCTACTGACTAAAATCGAACTGCAAACTAGCTAACTTCTGCCTACAAAGTGACTAACCACTGGCTAACCAAAATGAGGCCCTAAGCCCTCTTATTTATACAAATTGAGGACCCCAACAACCCTCCTAAAATTTAGGAACTTGGCTGCCAAAACTTGTAGTTAACAGTACTTTTACTAGCACTGTCTCAACTGCCCTTGTGATAATTGATTTGGTGGCCCTTGAACTCCGAGCTGATGGTGGAGAATTCGAGGTAAGGGCCCATAAATGAAGGGGACACCTTCCTAAAAATCCTTGCCCTTGTTCTTCCACGAATTTGGCTACCAAGTGCTCATTAAAACCTTTGGTTTTGTCTCAAAATTGACCAAAACACTGCACAAAGTACCCATTAGACTTGTTGGCATAATGACTAACCCAATTCACTCTATTAGCATAAATATAATAAAAAAATGCAATAAACTAATGAGAATGGTGGATTAAGTCGAATTAGGAGGTTGGATGAGCCCATATAATTATCCATTTTTGGGGCTCATCATCACCCCCTACTGAAATTGTTGCTCATCCTCTGAGCAACTAATCTATCTCTTCATCTTTGATGGCCCTGGTGGCCTCCCTGTCATGCCAAGCTTCTGAATTGATGTCCTCTTCTTGGTCATGAAACCTTGCTTTTCTCTCTGCTTCTTCCCACTGCCTGTGCTCCTTTTCCTAGAGAATTCTCAGCTTCCTGTAGAACTGTCTCAACATCCTGTAGAGAGGCTTTTGTGTCCAACCTTTCCATTCTCTCCCTCCAGGTGGATGTCTTCGGGCTTCCCCACTCATAAGTGATGGATGCCTTGGAGGGGGACCTCTCCTTTGGTGTGGTAGGGGTGTCTACAATTGTGATTGGCTCTTTTAACGAAGGCTGGGGTCTGCCAGTATTAATCCTCACACTCCTTCTTGCCTTAAAATATAGTGGAAGCTCCCTCTTTCACTTCTCTTTCTGCTTGGGGGATGTTCTTAGGGTGGCCAACACATCTATTGCCTCCCTAGCTAAAATCTCGGCCAATTTCTCCTTCTGTTGCCCTTACCCCAGACTTCCTGTAGAAAGTTCTGTAGTGGTCGTTTTCTGGCTTCCTGTAGAAACAGTTTTATGGCTTCCTGTAGAAACAGTCTGCTGGCTTCCTGTAGAACCAGTTTTCTCTGATTTGGCTTGCTTGGCTGGGGGTGCCTTCTCTTTGACTTGTGTTATGGTTTCCTTGGGTGTTGTTTGCATCCTTTCAGTCTTCTCTCCTGGGTTTGCAACCGTTTCTCCCTTGGCATTGGTGTTTTGATTTTACTCCCAGCTTTGGCCTCAACAACTTGTCCTTTTTCTTGCTTTTTCTTTTGTTGTTCTTGTGGCTTTTCCTGTGATGGCCTATCCTGGGTTTCTTACCCTTAGCTTCCTTACCTTTAGGTTTCTTCTCTGCCTCAATATGTTCCTTCTCCTCACTGTTGGATGAAGTGAGTTCTTCTGCTAGGGTTCGGATATCATCATTCTTGGTCATATTACGGAAAATCTCCCAGGAGATAGAGATAGTGTAAGTATGGAGGGCATCTTCTATGAAGAGCTTGATAAGCCCATGATGAGCCAGCTGGTCTGGTGTCCCCTCCTTTAGTTTTGTGCCACACTCAATCAATGACTGCAGGAGGAAGTATGGGATGATCAATTTTTGTTCTGAGGGAAAATCTATCTTATGCCTGAGCTCAGTTAACAAGCGGAAGTGATACCCATACACAATACTAAATCGCCCCTCACAGGTAATATATTTCATAATTTGAAGGCTGACCTCACTTCAAAATGGCTGTAAGCTAGCTTTCCAGACCCCATTTTTATCCTCTGAAAACTGTTCTTCTCGTAGGAAGAATTCCTTTTTAGCTTTTTGGCCCAATTTCCTTTCCTCTTTATCCGAGGGCATCCCCAATGGCAATTTAGTGACCCGGCTAATGAGTTGTGGGGTGAGTTTCAAGGTCAATCCCCTGAAATTTATAGTTGCCAATGTCTTTGATTTGGGCTGCAGGGACCTTAGGAACTCCTCTGTTATTTCATCATCGTGACCTTGGATTTTATCACAGAAGGTCATCCACTTTGCACGAGTAAACAGGTCTACCACCTCAGGAGTTTCTCTCAATTTCTTGGAATCCAAGGGTTCCTTTCTGATAAACCCTCCAGGCATGGTGAAGATACCCTGTTTTCGGCTTGAGCTCTAGTTAGACTGAAAATTCGGATGTGATTTTCCCCCTTCATTCTCAGGTCACGGTTTCTCTGCTATTTGTATCTCCCCCTTTCACCAATTCTCTGGTTAAAATACTGTTGCCGCCCAAGACTTTGACTTGTCAAAGGGAATGAAGCTCTCACAGACAGAGTGCAGAGCAGATTTTTACACCAATCATATAACAGTCACACAAAAAATTATACGTGCACAGGTGAGAATTACAACGGTTTGTCATAATAGTGGGGAGAGTTTGTTAATAGGAATCATGGAGGTGAGTACAACGCAACACCATTTAAAAGAAATTTTGTGTATCATATAAGCAAACCACCATTCTTGACCCACAGGCAGACTGGTTTTAATTTTCCCCACTTCAAACAAGCTAGTTCACCACCTTTCGAAATATCATGCATGTGAATGGTGTTTTTGAGCCTACCTCTCTTCAAGCTCCAAATTTGATGAAGAAAAACTTGGGCTTTTCTGCTCTGGAAGGCTTTGCTATACTTTCCTGTAGAACGTCTTCCTGTAGAAACGCCTATAGAGCGCCCCTGCACCTCTGAACGAGCTTGATACGCAGCAAGATCTCTAAGACAGGAAAAAAATCAGTGGAGGATGACTAGTTAATCATTTGGTGCATACTTCAGTTGAGGATGTTGTAAGTGAAAATGAACAGCAGTTGGTGACTTTCAGCCAAGCCTTCTTTAATTTCTGCGTGATTTGTGGTGAGGTGGCAAAAACGTGCACTGGACCATGCAAACGGCAGTGCTGTCACAGAACATCATGTTCCCTACCTGTGATCATTCCATCAATTACGTTGAAGGTCAAACAGTCATCATTACCTGTTTCTCGATTTCCTCCTGAGATGGCTGAGCGCACGTGTCTCATTCACCCACCGAGTGTTGTTGAACTGGATGCTAACTGGCCACCGATTTTCTTAATCCCAATCATCTCATTACTCTTGCAGTTTTCAAATTACATTCATGCAATTAGAGGAACGAGTTTTAGTCACATACTTGGAAGTTGAATGGTTGTTGTGAGGTGCTATGGTCTTTCATTTGCTGCATGCACTGGTTTTTGTGGTTGCATGATGGATTGGTGGCTGATTCATGGTTCTTTTTTCTTGTGCAGGTATCCTCTGGCCGGATCCATGCTGTAGGAGCTGGTCTTCACGTTCAGATCTGCACCCTCAAGCTGCTGCTGCTGAATTTTCATAGGATAGAAATTTGTTTTTGTCATTGTTCCCAAACGACAAATCGGATAAATCTGAAACTTTCTGAGCATGTTCCTACCATCATTATGTACCTCCCATAGCAAAATTGCGATCAATGGATGGAAAGATTTCATGAAAAATGGGAAATGGCTGAAGATTACAGAGATCAATTTCTTAGAAACCGTGCATCGGAATCGGCTAAAACTGCTTGGGTAGGTTACTATCACCTATATGCATCTCCCCATGAAACAGGTTTTGAAACGAATGCACGGATATGGAGAAAATGCAAAAATGACTGAAGGTGATGGAGGCTGATTTCTTGGAAACCATGCACCAGAATTGGCTGAAATTGCTTATGTATGTTGCCATCATCCCTATACAACTCCTTGTAAAACGGTTTTGTAACTGGATGCACGGTTTGCAAGTTATGAAAAAACAAATTTCAGCACTAGGTATTTTTGTTTCAAGGCATTTTGCAAATTTTTGCATGGAAAGAAAACTGAGCTTGGGCTGTGATGCAGGCATGGAGATGATGGAGGAGGAGTTTTAAGATTGCAGAAGGACTTCTAAACCCTTGAGGAAGCTATCATGTTCGCCAAACTACCGTTTTGCAATCCATTTTTAGCTTCTTGAAATTTCTACAGGAACTTCCTGTAGAAAACATAGTTTTCATAAAAGAAGCACAATGAGGTGGAAAAAATGATAGAAAAGGGTGAGGGATGGAAACTTGGATGCTTGCAGGCCTAAACAATAGATTCCAAGCTTCAGATTCCCTTCCAAAATCGAATCTGGCTGGCTTGAAGGTTCTACGGGATGTTTCCTGTAGAAATACAGAACTTCTTGTAGAAATGGCTGTAGCTTCCTGTAGAAAGCCCAGAACTTCCTCTGCCTTTGTTTTGAGCATTCCTCCTGACCTGCAATGTCCTTCTTGCAACCTGCAATTATTCAATGGAAATTAGGTTTACTTTTTCTTTTTCTCTTTTTTTTTTTTTGAAAACAATTAGGGCGCCTCATGGAGGTTTTCACCCTAATTGCCTGCCCTAGGCGCCTCCAAGGGAGGTTTTCACCCAGGGATCTTATTCTTTTTTCTTTTCTCTTTTTTCCAACCCATTGACCACCTCATGGATGTTTTCAATCAATGAGCCAATCTAAGGCGCCTTCGAGGAGGTTTTCACCTTAGATTTTTCCTCTTATTTCCATTTTTTTTATTTTTTATTTTTTTTTTCTACCCTACCCTACCCTACTTGAAAAACAAAATCATTCTCAAGTACAATAATACTTCTAATGGAGCCATGTGAACATCGATATTAGAGACAAAATGATGTGGAGGCTTGAAATGCATGCTTTGATAGCTATCCGGATTTCAGAAACCAAATGATTTGACTTTGAAGGGATTAGGCATAGTTGAAGAAGAGAGTACTGCTACAACTTAGTGGCCGTCTGAAACTATATCTCAATATAGCTCTGATATCCTTGGTCCTTTTGCTGATCTGGATCATGTTCCATGTCGCCTTCTACCATGACTTTCTCATCTTTCTCTTTTTGCTGATCTTTCTCTTGAATACATGGAGGATTTGATGGTAACCCTGAGGGAACTCTCTTGATATCTGATTCTGATGTCTTCTCTTCATCAAGTGCAGCCCATGGTTCTTTGGTCTCTTCTTTTGAATCTTCCTTTGTTGGATGTGGTCCTTCAATGCTTTCAAGATAATCTCCTTTTTGCAATACTCTTCTTGAGCTATGGTGAAGATCATTGAGCTCAAGAGGAATCATTTGGACATGTTGTGCCTCAGCTTTGCAATTGGGTTGGGCTATTCCAATCTACGGGTTTGGAAATGGCGGTACTAGTAGCTGAGTGGGGGTGTATATTTGAGATGGATGTGGATGGGGTTGTGGTTGGGCAGGTGGTGGAGGCAAATGAGCGGGAGGAGAGTTGTACTGGGGCCTCCACCCTTGATGAGGTGCATTCCACGGAGGCTGTGGCTGAGCATAAGAGTGAAATGGGTGAGCAACTGGTTGGGCATAATATGGATCTGTGAAGGAACAAGGAGGAGGTGTGAACCAGGAAGGATGAGTAGGGGGACCCCAAGAAGGCATGAAAGTGGCTTGATAGGGGTCATAATAGGTCTTGGATGTCCCTTGCAGTTCCTGCTGGTAAGATCTAGGTCCATGTGGCCTCCTTTGGTTCATATAATAGAGTGATTCAGTGGCTCCTTTGGTTCTCTGATATGCAGCTTTAAGTCCAAGCAAGGAAGGACACTGATTCGTAGGATGGTATTCTTCACAGATGAAACACACTTCCAAGGAGTGCATTGGACATTCGTTCCTAGGATGCTTTCTAGTGCACCTAGGACAAAAGATGTCCAAAACCCTCTTGGATTCCTCTTGCTTCCTTTGGATCTTCAAGGTATCCAGTTGCATGGCAAGAAACTGACATATCACTCTTGAAATCTTCCATTTGATTTGCAAATTCATTTTGGGACAATGTACTACGCCCAACATTTCTATTTGTAGCCATTTGCTCCAGAGGAATGTTTTCTTCTTCTTCTCCCCTAGAGGTTCTTTAAATATGCCTTGATGTCCGCCCAGGGGTTCTTCTTAATCACATCCATCAAAGAAGAGAGAGAAGATTGGCTGTGTGAAGCAGTGGGGGGTGTTGTGCAAGTATTTTTCTGACTTATCTCTACTCCTACCAGGCATGAAATGAAATATTTTTGGATGATTTTTGTATTTTTCTTCTTGTACCTGCAAAACTAAAATAGTTTGAACTGCAACTAACTATCTTGCTGAAATGAAAATGCGGAATTGAAATGAAAGCAGGAAATGACTAATCTATTTTGCTGAAATGAAATTGCAGGAATGAAATTCTAGGCTACGCTTGCAGAATTGAATTGCGAAATTGAAATGCTAATCTACGCTTACAGAATTGAAATGGTAATCTACGCTTGCATAATTGAAATTGCAAAATTGAAATGCTAATCTATGAAAGCAGGAAATGTCTACTCTACTTTTTTGGAAATGAAATAAACTACTTAGCAGAAGGTTGTAGTAGAAATAGAAGAATAGCAGCAATCACCAATACTCTGACGCTTCCCCGGTAACGACGCCAAAAATATGGTGGGCCCTAGTATTGCAACAATAATGTTGCAACTCCTAGGACTCCCTTCTTTAATTTTATCAACCTGGTAGTTCGTAACAAACTTGGAAGTGACGGTGCTGTATGCACAAGTACTA
>APFE030996250.1:9222-25869 GCA_000404065.3 Pinus taeda | reverse complement strand
GAAAGTATTAAATTATTCAGTAGTTTCAATACATCATCTATTCTATCCATTTCAGACTAATATAATCAGAGAAGTGATGTTATCTTCAGCTACAAATTGGTCTATAAAATGATAAATAATTATAACTATTAGATGAGTAGCAGGATGCCAATATCACCAAGTCACTGTAGCAGACAGCACAGTACCAATTTCAATGTAGCAAATGACTCGTTGCTTTAATGTACTTCTCAAATTATTCAAACTACTCACACTGTGAAAAAGAGAGTCAAACTTTGACTTTCTTTGCAAATGAAATTTGTCGATAGTCTAACATTCCGAAAACTTCACATTAAGCAAGACGACAATTCTCAAAGAAACCCAACTTTTAGTAACAATGGAAAAGTTCAAAACTTGATCTTACATTTAGCGATTCCACCAAACAAACATACAGCCATCCAAACTTTGTTTTAAAACATTTTGACGACTATGTATCATACCAAGCTGGAATGGATTTAATTCCTCATGATGACCACTATAGCTCATTATAAGATTATAATCGAATGATATGGTGTATATTGCCTCACAAATTTTATGTTCGATGCTTCATTGAATCATCCGATCCCATATTAGGATGCCAGTAATACTCCTGGAGATTAAGCCTTCTTTAGAATTGACAGGAAATTGGGAATACCACTTCTCCTTTTTATAAAAACACAAGATTGCACTGCTTGACATACTATGCAGTTTTTTTTTTTTTTTTTAAATCTAATCCTTGAAGCTGTTAAACTAATTTGTGGCCCACTGTAGACCCCTTCTTATTATAATACATTCAAAAACTCGTATGATCCAATATCTATGTCACGCAGATTTTTTCTAGGTATGGGGGATGAACATTTTTCCATCAACAATAATTTAACCCAGTTGCCTAAAACTCTCTAGGTGGTTAATTTAGAGCATTGTGAATGTGCTCAAGCAAGCGTAGAACCTGATCCATAGGTATTGATCTTTGCAAGGGATCCGAATTCGCTGCATCTGAAGTTGATGCTGGTTGACCCGCTAGCACAACTTGCTATTGCATGCTTGTCAATTCCAAGAACTGAGCCAACATGTCACCATCTAGCACCTTGCAAACTCCCACAGGTGAGCCTCGGCCACGGAGCTGAGAATGGATATTTCCTAGAATGGGAGCAATGAGTGGATAAGAAGTCAATCTAGATTGCACAACATCCAGTAAGTCATATTCTCATTCAACCATATGCATCGCTCGCTGGAGTACAACACAATTAAACACACATTTCGTCTTCATAACCAACGTAAAGACTTTTAACGAGAGTCATTCATCACTTCAACATTGTTCAATGACCAACCTTTGATTAGTGTAGCACAGTGAGCATTCAAAACTCAATGCAAAGGGAATTAATCGTTCCAGCAATACAACGCAGAGAAAAATCTACTCTTCAAGTATTAATGTAGACTCTAGAGCAGTAATACACAAACAGGATGTTGCTCCCTCCATTGCATACGACCCATACACTCCAACCATTCCACGCTCACCACACCAAGAGTCACGACATGGTTAACATTTCCAACATATACTCAATGCACAGTCTTTTCAACGCTTCGAAAACCAGTTCTCATAGTGGACATTCAATGCAATTCCACGTGTTTTGAATGCATAAAATCTTAACACAACAGTGTAGATAAATGTATTTGAATAGAATAAACTAGTAGGTGAAACAATGGTGCTTGGTTAAATGTCAAAATTCAGAATGACATATGAAATTTTTTTATTTTTTATTTTACCTGAGCATGCCTTCAGAAACGCGAGATCCGAAATTCCTCTGACCCGCAGTTTATCCCACAAACATTTACTTTATTCAAAAATCCAAATCAAATAATAAAACCCTTCTCTCCTCGTGGAATTTCCTGTACTTTGACCGCATTAAAGGGTAGATGAATGTTCATAAATTTTCATACATTGCTGCTATATAAATTTACGAATATCAATGCAGACAATTTCGTCATTTATTTACAACATCTTTTGCATAAGCTGCTGCCAGTCAAGGGTATTTTAGCAGTGTTTCACGAGCCTGTGAAGCAAGCGAGCTGCAATATTATATGAACAAAGATTTTGTGAGCCAAGACATGTCCTTTGACAACGAGATTTCCACGAGATGGAATTTGGAAGCGGCAGACTTCTTGTAATCGACACAAAGACTCATTAAGGCTATATAAGGCTTCGATTTTTTGTTGCAAAATATGGGTGCAGCATTTCAACATGGAAACCACTGTATTATTTTTTTTTTTTGAATCTGCGGCAGAATTTCCAGAATTGTTGTACACTTGTATCATATATTGATGGCAGCAGAGATTTTAACACCGTCGCAACTTACGGGGAGAATATTCCAACGTGGTTGTATATGAGCTATGTGTGAATACCATAAACTACATCATTAACCTTGACTGTCGAGCGGTATTACACAGGTGAATAATAGACAGAGAGGAGCATTTTGTATGCAGAGAGCAGCGTTTTGTATGCAATTGGAGCAATCACAGGAGTAGCGTTCAGGCCAGTGGAAGCATCAGAGCAGGAGAATAATGATGTGTTTAGGCCAGTGGAAGCGTCAGAGCGTGAGGTATGTCAGAATTTTCTATTTGGGGAATTGTTCGCAGAGAATGCAGCTAAAATACGGCTGATAAAACATTCATGAAAGGCAGAACTGACTTGCACAGAAAAGCCATAAAACAAATGGCTCAAATTAATTATGCAGGGCAAGAATACGCCTGCTCTGATACCATGTTAAACACACATGGGAGCAAGAACAATATGAAAGATGAAAACATGCAAGTACATTTTTTATTGACAAATGATATACATTTATAGTACATTATGTGACCGTTGGGTTTCACATCCCAAGGTCTCTTGGACTACTTTGTCGATTCAGCTTCCACACTAATCCATTGACGATTAGGTGTCCAACAAGTTTTAATGTACGATGAAGTTTGAAGATGAACCTAGGTACAAGAAGAATTGCAAGTTAAAAAAATAAACAAAAAATTTACATACAACACACTGAATTGTTGACAACAACAACAAAAAAAAACCTCAACTCAATGCAACAATAATAGAAAAAATGCGCATTCAAACCCCAGAACAAATGATGCAAAAAAATAGAGCACAAGAAGAAATTAAACTTATAAATCTAACAATCAAGTTTTTGAATTTTTACCAAAATGAACCCTCTCCACTCTGTGCAACAAAAATGAAAAAAACATAATAAAATCCACTCAAAAATCATTAATAATCAATGGGTTATAGAAACCCAAGCAAAAACAAGAAAAGAATTAAAAAGAATGGCCAAATTTGGTGCCCATACCTAGAAACCTTGCTTTACTAAATAAATTTGGTCCAAACTCAAATTTTTCTTGCTTAGGTTGCTAAAATCTTTTGCTTTTCTCCTCCTCGCCCTTGTAGATGACTTCCTCTCCTCCTCAACTCTCAAACTTGCCCACTATTTGAAAAAATGACAAAAAAACAAAAATCGGCTCTTAAAACTCGTTGTTTCCACCACTCACAATTTTTACTCGTCGGATCGCGATTTGTTTTATAAAAATCGTGATTTTTTGAAAGCAAAAAAATCGGCAATTAAATCGGCGGGGCGAAAAAATCGTGATATTTTCAAAAAATCACGATTTAATCGCGATATTTGCAACATTGGTTAAGGCCAAGCGTCAACATTGTAAAGTTGTAAAAGATTCATTTATAAAAGAGTCATCATTGTAAAAGAGTCATATTGTAAAGTTGTAAAAGAGTAATTTGTAAAAGCGTCATCATTGTAAAGATTGTAAAATAGTCATTTGTGAAAGACTCATTATGCCTAGAGTCAAAGAGGCAGTGTTGGGAGGTATAGGAGTCACTGTTTGGATGATGTCATTGTTGGGTTGCACAACATAGAGTGATTGGGTATTTGGTCAAGTACACGAAAATTAGTGTACATCTTATTGTATCGTGGATTGCTGTCCCTAGATTGGGAATCCACAGTCTTGTCTTATTTCAGTCATTATAGGGTGGCAGGGAGGTGCTAGGTAAGTGTATGAATTCGCCTACAGGTTGGCGTCTGTGAACACTTCAGGGTGGTAGAGTGGTGCTAGGGCGAGTTGTTGCTCGCTAGGGTGTTGGGGCATCCATTTAGTTGATTACTGAAGAAACTAGTGCGTTGGGGCGTCTTTCCAGTGGAAGCTGGAGAAGAATTTTTTTCTAGAATTCTAGGAAGTTGTTTTCATTTCAGTTGGGGCTAAATATTAAAGAATTTATTAGAAGTGTTTGGTGGTTTTTGACCCAAAGGGGGTTTTCCACCTAAAATTTTGTGCCTACTGTGTTATTTTACTTACTGTTATTATTGCATAAACATTAATAATAATTGAAGATTAACTGATGCTCTAGAAATATTTAAAAGTGTTAATTGCTAAGGAATACTGATTCACCCCCCCTCTCTGTATTTCCAACACCAATTCCACCCAGGTGTTAATTGAATTAGATGTGATGGTCTTGAACCATTTTCTTGCTTCTCCATCCAATGTTTGTACAAAAAACCTCATAACCACATCTAAATATTCCACGTTCAAATTTTCCGCAAAAACACAGAAAGTTGCTACATGTTTTTCTATTGTTATTGCATCATCTCCTATAAATATTGGTGGTAACTTCAAATAATCATAAGGCATGGAATTCATGGGTTGAGGAAGATTTAAAGGAGCATATTGGTTCAAAAGAAAAGCTGAAATCTCCATATTTTAATTTTGGAAGGGAGCAAAAGGGTTTCCTGCCTGAAATACAAAAGCAGGAGGTGGAATCACATATATGGGAACTGGTTGAGAAACTGCAGGGAGAGTTTGATATGAAATAGAAAACTCAAATATTTTTATTTCTTCAACCTCTTAAGTAGTTGGAAAAGAAAAAGAGACAAACTCAACATACCTCTCTTCTAGAGTAGGCTCAAGAAAGATGGTTGGAGGAGAAATCACACTACCTTGAGAAAAATCCAAATTTCTCATAATTTCATCTGGATGATGAACTCTGGGATATTGTGATAAAGAACTAGTGTCAGGAACTGAAAAAGTGGGACTTGGAGTTGTGGGAGACTTTCCTCTCCAAACCCTTCGAGAAACCAATTTTTCAGGATCAGAAAGAACTAGGGCTTTTTGTTGTGAGGTGTATGACCTCCTATGAGGTTGTCTGGGAGCCATGATTGCTTTTCTTAGTCAGTCTTGGTGAGGAATATCAACCAACACACTTTATTTTCTCACCAAACAAAGAAATGGTTTATGAAAGAAAACAAAATGAAAAGTAACTTCAATCTTTGTTCCCTGACAATGGTGCCAAAATATGTTGTAACCCTAGAGACAACCCCTGGCTGAGTAGAGGTCAAAGCCTAGGACATCCATACAGAGAGATAATATATTTTATTTGTTGTCCCATTATCGCATTCCAGGAGAATGTTCCATAGGTAATGTTAAATAAGTTGTCTTGGGTAAAACACTTTTCAATATGGCCTCACTGACAATGAAAATGATTTGAACCTATAACAGAGTGGTAGAAATAAATGATAGAAAGTAAAAAAAAAGGCTACTTACTATAGAATCTTTTGCCTCAAACCTTAGTGGAAAATGTGAAAGACTGAGAAATAAACTTAGAGAAAAGAGGAGTGCATATTAAGGATATTTAGTTTAAAATTAAAATTACTGTAATTTTAGCAAATCTATAATATAAAAACAACCAACAACTTCATCATTCTTTTCCATAGAAGAAAGACAATAAATGACTCACAAAGAATAAGAACACATATCAGATTCAAAAGACTACTTGGAATCACCTTGAAAAGCTTTATTCATTCTCCAAGAAATGATAGAAACATTACACAGAAAATTATTGCCTACTGAAGTCAAAATTTGGAATCCCAAATTGTTCTCTCAAGTTTATTTTGTAGTTACATTACAATGGTGATGGTTATAAGAATTGTTAACTCTCACAAAACTGCCAAACTACTTTTAAAACTAAATTAGCCCTACTCATTCCTTCTAAGGACTAGATTTTGTAAAACTAAAAACAAAATTGTGTAACCATTACAAAATACAATATTTTCAATATTTCATAAAATGAAGCCAGGTGAATATTTTTCATTGTATGACTTGTGATTCTTGTGCAAACTCACTTGTAGAAGATCCAGCTTCTGTTGCTGTTGTTGTTGGAGGTATCCATGCTCTGCATTTTTTCCATACTATGAGATCTGAACTTGGACACTTGATAAACCTTGTATGAGCCATTATAAAATTATTGATTTAGCTATAAGATGGCTTTTCTATAAAAATAGTTTTAATCAACCACAACATCTGAAAGTACTGGTGAAGATAATTAACAATTGTTGACCCTTTGAGAATTATTGTCTTCTCATGAGAACAGTCAATCTTTCTTTTGGTTTCCACCATCAAATTCTAATAAGTCTCCCATGGAAGCAACTTTCCCTGTTGGTCCAAGCAAGAGGGAAATCTTGCCCTCATCCTCTTATCAAAATTTGTGTTAAATTTCAAAACAAATTCTTTAATTTCACCAAATTTAGGCTCTGTTGTTTTCTTGTACAATTTTTTTGCACCATATTATTAATTTCTAGCACCAACTTTGTTCTGTCTTCCACTTGCATAGTTCTCAATTCCTGAGATGATTTGGAATTAAGAAAATTGATCATCCTCTTTGCTAGTTGAGCATGTTGCTGGTTTTTCTCTTTATGAGAAACAATGATACTTCCTAGGTCCTTGACAATCATCTTCTCCTCTGTTATTATCAACATATAGTCCAAGACAGTTTTTACTTATTGAATGGTATCATTCCAAATTATCTCTCTGGCCTATATGAGTGACATATTTCCCTTACCTTTTCTCTCAACTCCTTGATTTCATTGCAGGCTCTCTAATAATCCTTTTGATATTTTGATGCAGTGTCCTTTGGCATAGTCAACCAGTTTGTTTTACATCCAGTTTAATCTTCAAGAGTTATTTTATGTCATCCAGTTTGTTTTACATTTTCTTCATTTCATCTTCTGAAATTTTTAATTCAATCATAACCCTGGTCAATTTATCATCTAGATCCTCTGAATCTGGTTGTACTAGAATGGTGCAGACACGAGTATCCAAATTTTGTTGTAAGATAGTATTCATTTTTTTCAAGGAAACTACTTCATTGTTTCTTTCTAGCATCTCTCTGGTTAAAATCTCCTTTTCCTTCTACACTTGAGCTACCTCTAGGGCCATGACATGTTATACAACAAACAACTTCAACTTCTTTCTAAGCACTTAGATTTTTTACTTTGTCCCTTGTAAGAGTTTGTGTACAACATACCTATCTTCTAGATTGGAACCAATTTTGACAATTAATTTCTTCAACTCTTCATTTTGAGTAAACAAAACTCTAGAGTTTTCCTTTTCTAATTTTAATTGATTTATAACTTTCCCAAATAAGGCTTTTGTCTTATTCGCTAATAAGGATGCTTTACTGAAATCACTATAAATAAATTCTCCAATTCTCTTATGAAAGTTGATTTTATCAGGCAATGGAATCTCCCTTGCATCCACAGTCAGATTTACAATTTTGAAACCTACTGATGAAGAAACAATTAAAGTAGAGGGGTAAGAAAAAGACAATTTTAGTTGATTTGTTTCTAAATCCATGGCTGATAACAATCTAGTATGATACTCTTAAATTGATTGAGCTTCAAGCTAGGACACAACATTTTCTTTTATTTTCTTGTTCTTTTCTTCAATTTGGCCATACAACTCCTTTAAAATTGAAACAAAACTTTGTGAAGATTCTTCAAGAACAGGGGAAGAAGGTGTGCATGTCACTTCTCCCAATTTCAATTGAAAACCAGATGTAGTAGCGGAACTTCCAACCAAAGGCTCATACTCCTTTTCATGCAATCTTGTCTTCTTAGAGTTGTAACCTGTTTCATCATCCAAATCAACTATCTCTTCAATTCCTCTTTTCAAGCCTTTCTGAATAAGATAGGGAGTTTCAATCTCCATTCCCCCTTCTGCTTTAGACTTACCACCATTAGCTAGCTTCTCAATTTCTGGTATAGATTCATGTGTAGATGGAGCATAAGAATTCTCTACCCTTCTTTTGGAAATAAAATGGTGAGGATCATAAGCCCATTTATCCCATTGCTATAATTGCATGTTTTGAAATATTTCCTCCAATTCCTCCATGGCATGTCTATTATTAAAAATAAAAGGTCATACAGTATAGAGAAACTTGAATACATGTCCCTTCTTTGCCGGTACAAAATGAACTTGATCTACATTTAGACTTTTTCTAATGAACTCCAAAGCAAAAAGTCTCATTGGTATAAAAGAGGGAAGCCTGTAAGGGGCAATCCCTGGTCCATATAATCTGATCTCAACATAATCTTCAAACTGAAACCAATCTCCTACTTTGACATAAGAAAGATTTAGCTTGTGGAAAAAGGCATGGTGGAACATAATTGTTTATAATGGAATAAATAATTGATATGAAAGTGGCAATGAAATATGTTGAAAGATGTAAGTAGGTTTGGTCTTCATAAAATGTATTTTTCAAAAGAATTTTTATTATTGTTACAAGGACTTATTAAAGCATGGGTTTCATGCTTAGGTCATCATTTTATTAGTCAAAGTCTCTATTGTGGACTCCTACGATTAATAAAGAGTCACTATAGTCATTGTATATTTTATGAGACCCTTCTTGGGCTTTCGAAAGATGTAAAAAGAATTATTTTTGAGTCAAAAATGAATTATGTAGCCGCCACACCAAGTCGGCCTCAAGAAGATCAATTTGGCCTCAAGGAAGGAAATTTGACCTCATTGGAAGGCTATATATACAAGGTAGCTCGACTTCATTTCAGCATTTCACTCTATCAAGCATAGTTTGATATTGGAAGCTGGGAAGAAGTGTGAAGTTGAAGGAAGGGGCTAAAAGTAGTGCGAGTTTGGTCAAGAAGGAAGGGAAGGACAAAATCGAAATTTTGGTATCTCTCTCTCTCTCTCTCTCTCTCTCTCTCTCTCTCTCTCTCTTGTGTAGGCTAGTTTAGGAGATCAAAGTCTCTTTGTCAAAGTCGAAGATGCTACTAATGCCAGAAGCTACAAATTCAAAGTTGCTACTAATGTCGAAATCTACCAAGTTGATGTTGTTGCTAATGCCAGAAGCTTCCAAGTCGAAGTTTCTAGGGTCAAAGTATGAACCTATCAAGTCGAAGTTGTTACTGATGTCAGAAGCTTCCAAGTCAAAGTTGCTAGGGTCAAAGTGTTGTTTACTAGCTCGAAAGATGGATAAAAGAAGGAGAGGTTGGATTGGTGTGGAGTAGCTCTTTTTCTAGGTTGAAGAGTCTCAAGGAAAACTATTGAAGGAAGATAGTTTTACAAGGTTTTCCCCTAGATAGGGGTTTTTCCTTGGTAGAGTGCCTACATCTTGTGTTTCATGTTTTTGTGATCTTCATACACACATAATTTGGCAATTTCTTGCTGAAAGATAATATAAAAACTAAGAAAAATAAGCCAACATAATTCATAAGTAATTATCAATAAAGATAAATCTAACCCTAATCCTACTAGCATTGGTTTCTCAACATGGTATCAGAGATAAGGTCAAAGAAGATTGAACATCACATCATTGTCTTGACAGAAATGATTACTCCCTCTATGATAAGAATGGGATTCAATAATGCAGGAAGTTGTATCAAAAATATCTTCTACTACTTATTCAACAAAGTCAAAATCCAAGGGTTCTTGGTTGCACTGATAGGTTCACTTAATAATGATAATGCATGTATTATTGACAATGAAGCATCTAGGCCTATGACAAGAAAGGGTAAACAAAATCAAACTCTATCAAAGGAATCATCTTCTCATACAGTGGGATTGGGAGATAACAAAAGCTATTAGAGGCTTGGGATCAACATCATTAAAGCTAGAGAATGAAGCTAAGGTGAAGGAGGAGGAAAAAGAGAGTTTAAGGATCTATTGAAATCAATCTAAGGAACCTCAAGAAGTTGATTAAAGAATCACATAAGGAGACCTTATAAGGAAATAATCTTACTATCTTCAAGGACAATGTCTAACACAACAAAATAAGAAGATAGATCTCATCCTCGAAAACAATAAGGTCTTGGATCTAGTAAAAGAAAAAGTGAAGAAGTCTACAAAGAAATTAAGAGTTCTAAAGGGCCAAGAAAGAAGGGGCATGGATCAAGCAAAATTTTCCAAAGAAGTTTCACCAAAGAGCAACATGATTGAAGGACCTGATGTCAAAGAGCTATTTGCTAGGAACTCTTAGGGACTCTATCCCTTGCATCCCTTTAGCATGGAAGGATTCCTTACCAACTTCCAAAGATAAGTATCTTACTCCTTGTATTGTCCTTTATATTTGGTTTCCCTTATCTAAGTTTGTTTATATTAAATACTAATCACATTTCTAGTCATATTCTTGTTTAGAAAATACTTGTTGAATACTCAAGGAAAGGTACATGCAAAAAGGCTTCACAAAACAAAGCATTGGAATTACAAGGTTTGTTAAGAAATAAGAGGTATGTTTTAAATTACAAGTTTTTGATATTTATTCTTGATAAGATATTACTAACATCTTTGTGTCTAGATTTCTTAAATCTTAAAATAGTTTTGATTGGGTGATTCATCATTAGATAAATTTACCCTCCTCATATCTTTGATTACCTTCGTGGAACCCTAGAATGGTTCATTGTAAAAAACCCTAACTTAAGGGTATGTCGATGATTATGTGTGGAACCAAAACCTACTTTGGGTTATTATTGAAGTCAAAATAAAATGTCTAATGTTTTGATGATGTCATGTTTGGGGTTTTGGTATGGTTATGGAAACCATAACTTGTTTAGGTTGAATGGTAATGCCTGAAATCTCGAACCTTCAAGTATTGATAATTTAGAGTTTGTTATGTTTTATATTGAAACCCTAAATCATTAGGGTTTGGTAGGGTGTATAAGCAAGACCCTTAAAATGTATTAGAAATGAAATCCTTGGCATGTTTGTGTTTGTTTGATCAAACCCTACTCTGATCAATTTTGTTAAATGCTTAGCTCTTATTGATATTTGTATGGTTGGGGTTGACTAACACATGTTGTGATATGCTTGTGCATGATGATGGAATCTTAGATATATGACTTGGCCTAATTGTTGATGGTCATGAGTCCTAGGGTTTGGAACTAAGCCCTAGTTGAAGTTTGTTTCTCTAGGATGAGAGTATTTGTGAATTCTAGGGTTTTGGAGTTAAATCGCCGTAGAAGTGAAAATCTCTGATAGATGATGACAATATCATAATTTGAGATTTGTGTAAGATTTTTAGAATCTGGGTTTCTATTTTGATTGATGTTTGATTGAGAAAATATAGGGTTTGCAACAAACCCTAGTTTAAGGTAGTCATGTTATTGATGTAGTTGTGATTGGTTTTGATTGTCAAATCTCATGTATGAAATCTAGGGTTTGTATGAAATCCTAGTAGGAAGTCTAACATGTGATTTCTGAATTAGTTAGATACTTTGTAGATCCATATTTGTTTTTGAATTTTTTAACGAGTTTGTTATATGTTATAGTAGGGTATGGAATACCTTTGAAAGAAACATTAAAAGCCTAGATGCAATGAAAGTTGTTATGAAATGTTTGAAGCCATGACAGAGTAGTCTAGGGCTTATGACAAAATCCCTAGCAAGAAGTTGAAGAGTATGTGTCTCTTGTTTGCAATTAAGTTTGGGAATCTGATATTTAAAGTTGAATGCTTCCGTGATTTTGATATGGTTAACTTCATGCTTCTATATACTTGGTTGTACTTGTTATCTAAGTTGTGCAGGTACGTGATCTTCAAGATAGTGAAGATGCTTGTTGTAAAGAAAAGTTGATATGATAAACATGATGAAGAAAGTTATGTAAATGATGATGGTCATGATAAATTTGATAATAAGGATGGAAACCATGAAACATTCTTCGATGTCGTAAATAAGAAGTATAACTCCCAAAGTTAAGAGGGAGCCTGGATGAAATCTCCCTAGGTTAAGAGGGAGATTGATAGAAAGAAATCTCCCCAGATTGAGAGGGATCTCGAATGAAAGGAATCTCCTTAGTTGAGAGGGAGGTCATATCATAGTCATGATGGACACCTAGATAGAAGAAATTTGAGAATGTATTTTTTTTAAGGGCTTCTAAGATAAGAAAAGCTAGATCAATTTATGGAACATGTTGTTGCTTGAAAAGTAGGAAAGGAAGTTGCATGGTTGAAGGAATCTTCTGTCAAGATTCATTAGAAAATCTCTAAGTCCTACTATGAAAAGTTGAGAAGCAACATCAAGTTGTTGGGAAGACCCTGAAGGTTTGTATTTATGTACATTTGAAAGTCTATTACTGCTTGGGGTTGTGCTTGTACAAATAAATGTCTCAGAAGTTTGATAGAATGTTTTCACATTCTTAATTGTTGTCGATCATTTTGGGAGAGATTTGTTATAAATCTGTTTGACCGACAAGGAATTATTACCAATCGGTATGTTGAGGCTTTCTGAGTAAGACAATGCCTCAGAGGACATCTAGATAACACTATGTGTTGATGTCTAGTTCCTAAAGTAGGGAGGGGGGTGTTGGTTGTAGAGCTTTGACCTCGGATACACACCTATATCCCTGGGTCGATGGTTAGCAAGTAAGCCTGATGGTACCTAGAGAGGCTAAAAGCTTTAGTCTGTCTTATTCCCACTTGTATAGATTTCCCTGGTGAGGAATCTAGTCCATGGAATTACAGTGCCTAAACTCTTCATAGTTCATATAGCTTAAGATATTTCATATGAA
Organism: Pinus taeda; assembly: GCA_000404065.3. Classification (NCBI taxonomy): domain Eukaryota; kingdom Viridiplantae; phylum Streptophyta; class Pinopsida; order Pinales; family Pinaceae; genus Pinus; species Pinus taeda. The sequence goes on along the minus strand of APFE030996250.1, from coordinate 13,005 downwards.
TACCTCCCTAGTTAAGAGGGAGTGTTGAAAATTGTAACTAGCTTCGGTCTTCATAAAATGTATTTGTTAAAAGAATTTTTATTATTATTACAATGACTTATTAACGCATGGTTTTCATGCTTGGGTCATCATTTTATTAGTCAACTTTCCCACTGTGGACTCCTAGGATTAATAAAGAGTCATTAGAGTCATTTTATATTTTATGAGACCCTTAATGGGATTTTGAACGTTGTAAAAATAATTATTTTTTAGTCAAAAATGAGTTATGTAACCTCCACACCAAGTTGGCCTCAAGATGATCAAGTTGGCCTCAAGGAAGGAAATTCGACCTCATTGGAAGGCTATATATACAACACAGTTCGACTTCATTTGAGCATCTCACTCTCTCAATCATAGTTCAATATTGGAAGCTGGAAGTTGGAAGCCGGGAAGAACTGTGAAGTTGAAGGAAGGGGCTAGAAGGAGTGTGAGTTTGGTTAATAAGGAAGGGAAGGAAAAAATAGAAGTTTTGGTCTCTCTCTCTCTCTCTCCCTCTCTCTCTCGTGTGGGCTAGTTTAGGAGATCAAAGTGTCCTTGTCAAAGTCAAAGATGATACTGATGCTAGAAGATGCAAAGTCGAAGCTACTATTGATGCCAAACACTGTAAAGTTGAAGTTGTCACTGATGTCGAAAGCAACCAAGTCGAAGTTGTTATTGATGTTGAAAGCTACCAAGTTGAAGTTATTACTAATGTCGAAACATTAGGGAAAATTTGAGTTCTAAAATGGGCCTCCTAAGAAAAATGTACAACCAAAATAAACTTTATAAGAACAAATATGATTCAAGATGATGATGTCAACCATGGGGGATGATTCACCATTTTTGGAGTAAAAAAGTACAAAGATTAAAAAATAATAAAACCACTTTTTCAACTCGTATTTTCAACTTATCTCCCTAATTTTTTACTCAAATTTCGAATAGGAGTACTCATTGGTTGTAAAATTCCTCATCCAAAGAATACCGATGTTGCATACTTTCGATGGACCCTACTACACGAAAAATGAGAAATACATGAAAAACCATGATTGTAATCAATTTTTTCATATATTTGTGTAGCAAAGTCCATCGAAAGTATGAAACATGGGTACACCTTGGATGAGGAATCAAATTCTACATCCAACAAGTGTTTCCTCTTGAAATTTGAGTAAACCCATAGGGAGATAAGTTGAAAATACGAGTTGAAAAAATAGTTTTATCTTTTTTCCCTCTAAAATTTGATGATGTAGTCTAATCTTATTTTATTATTTCCACTATTATATTATAATTTCCTTAGGAAGCCCATTTTAGACCTCAAAAGTCTCCTAATGGTTACCAAGTCGAAGGTTCTAGGGTCAACGGGTTGATGCTACTAGGTTGAACGTTGGATCAAAGAAGGAGAGGTTGGCTTGGGGTGGAGGAGGTCTTTGATTAGGTTGAAGCATCTTAAGGAAAACTATTGAAGGAAGAGATTTTGACTTGGTTTTCCCTAGACAGGGGTATTTCCCTGGCAGAGTTCCTATATCTCATGTCTTGTGTTTTTGTGATCTTCATGGACACATAATTTGGTATTTCTTAAGGAAAGATCATATAACAGATAAGTAAAAGAAGTCAACATAATTCATAAGTAATTATCAAGAAAGATAAATCTAACCCTAATCCTACTAGCATTGATTTCTCAACAAATAATGGAATAAATAACTGACATGAAAGAGGTAGTGAAATATACAAAACCTTTCACTCCTTTGAATCCCTTCGAGGCCCCGTCGATCACATTCTCAGTGAATGTTGCATCATCTCTATTTAACATTAACCCACCTTTTATTTTTTGAAAACAAAATCTTGACATAAGTAAGCTTTTGATTTTAATTTTTTTTATATGATTTTTTTTTTTGAAATATATGATTTTTATCTTTCACATTTATCACATAGTGAAAATGAGCTACAATATTTGGCTCCACCTGGGGATAATGTTTTAGAGAAAAACACTAAGAACCATAGATTAGTGCCTTCACTTTAGGCATGGAGTGGTATCATCGCTTAGAACATTACAATGAAAATCTCATCAGGTACTTACAGTGATCTAGCTGATATTTACAATGGATGAATTAAAAAACGCTGAATGTTGAAAGTAGTCTTTCAAACACTACCCATTGGCAGGAAGCTACAATAGTTCTCCTTCCAAATTTTCCAGAATGAAAGTATTATTTTCTCTTGGCTATGCTATTTTGAAAGGTCCAAACCAAAGAGGATCAGATTTTCCATGCTTTCCTTTTTCTTCCCATCTCAAGACAAGATCTCTAGGCTGAAAGGTTATCTCCTTGGTCTTTCTTTCAAAAATAAGTTTCATCTTTTCTTGTTAGATGACTAGATTTTCAATCACCTGCTCTCTATTCTCATTCAATTATACTAATTGGTTAATCCTCCAAGTTAATGCATTAGGTTCCTCCTCAACATCTTGAATGAGTGCAACTATTGGTTTATCTAACCAAATCGGAAAAATAGTTGTTGTACTATACACTAACTCAAAGGGTGACTTACCCGTGGACCTTTTGGTAGTCACTCTGTTGGCCCATAAGGAAACCTTTAGCTGAGAATCCCAATTCTTCTTATTATCTGCAATTTTTTTCTCGAGTATTCTTACCAAAGTTTTATTTGAAGACTCTACCAGCCCATTTCCTTAAGGATAATAGGTGGTAGAATGAGAAAGAATAACATTGTAATTGTGGCATAAATTAATTACTTTTTCAAAATTGCATAGGGCATTGTCTATAACCAACTTCTTAGGACTACCAAACCTTGCAAAAATATTTTCTTCAAGGAACTTGATTACCATTGTATTAGTTGCTTTCTTGGTTGGAATTTCTTCCACCCATTTCGTAAAATAATTAGTGGCACTTAATATCTACTTGTGTTGTCCACTAGAAAGTGAATTATCTCCCCTATGAAATCCAATCCCCACTACCTAAAAGGCTCTTCAACAAAGACAATAATTAACGACAGTGTTGCTAACTTTTTCTTCTCAACAAAGAGTTGGCACATTTTACAACTCCTAACCAATTTGTAAAGATATGAAAACAAAGTAGGCCAATAAAACCAACCTTCAATATTTCTAATTATAATGTTCTCCACATGCAAATCCATGATACTCATTAAAAAAATCGATTGTTTCCCCCTCTATTAAACAAAGTAGCAAAACGCCAACAAGATCTTTCCAATATAAATGGCCATTTGTTATCACATATTCGTGGGCCTTCAATCTCAGGGATTTGTATATTGTTCTATCTACTAAAGTTGGGCAGCTAAGAAATGATAAGTAATGAACAATATTTTTATACCAATTGGAATAGAGATATTTGTATTGAATTTTGTTATCTAATTTCTTCTCATTACCTTTTCAATCATCTAATTTTGATTCTGAAATTTTTGCAAGCAAATTAATCCCCATGGCCTGGTAATTTACTTCTGTTAAAATCTTTTATAATCCTTCTCCCTCTATTAACTTCATTGCCTTAATTTCCATATCATACTCCTTAATCCTGGCTATCCACTTTCCCCTTCTTCCTTCACTGTCAGCTTGTGTCAACACATCTTTCACAACTGAGTTTGGTACATATGCAATGATCTGAGACCGCAAAACTGTTAGGTCCCTATAATACTAGTGATTACCCCATTACTATTGTAGTTGTACCCTTATTAATATTGTTGTGCCCCTATTGTCCCCATATTGTTATTACCGTGCCCCATAGAATCCCTCTATTGTTATTT
>APFE030996243.1:204758-222518 GCA_000404065.3 Pinus taeda | reverse complement strand
TTCCACATCATGTGGCTAAGTACATTGACACATATGAAATTGTGATGACACTTGTACAAGCCATGACTTAGAAATGATGACATGGAACTTCATGAAGATGTGGCAATGCCAAACTACTCTCCTTGTTGCTTTGAATTTGACTTATTCATGATATATCTATGCTTATTATTCATTTCCACCCTTCATAGGGACTAGGTGAATATTTGAAACTTCCAAGTCAACAACTTTGTATTGATCCAACGTTCCTTTTGTGTTCTTCATGATGGTTCTTCCTCTGCTTCTTCTTCACAAGTACTATCCTGTAGCGTCTCCTTGATGGTCTCTCCTTTGATGGCCTCTCTTAATAATTTCCATGTCATATTGTGATGATGATACCTAGATATTGAGACCACTCATGACAAGCTAACATCAGTCTAGAAACCACCTATTCTACTTCTTAGTCGTGGAAGATGCCAATTAAGATGAGACAAAATGCAAGTTTTTTGAGAGCAGGAGGTTAGGAATTGTGTAGCTAAGAGCTGTAAGAACTCACAAATTCCCCACTACTAACTATAAATACACAATTTATAGTGTATGAGGGCATGAAAATCCTTCTTGCGCAGTGAGGGTTTCCAGGAGGTAAGGTACTAAGGTTGCTGACTGATTATATGTAGTGAGGAGTGCCTCAAAAGAAGGAAGAAACAATAATTGAAAAGTTGGGAATCACAAGGACTGAGGGAAGGCCTCACTGTCTACTAGAACTATGCAATTCACAATATAGAACAAACAAATATAAATGATTGTGCAATGAGGGATCTCAATCATTAAGGGGAGCATGACTAGTCAATGTAACTACGTAATGCGAAGTGATTAAGATACATGTTCATTGAATTCCACAATTGAGGACTTTAGTGACTCAGAAGTGATCCCATTCTCACTAGAACTATGCAATGTGCATTAGAAGGTGCACATGATGAAGATAACTACACAGTTGGGCAACTCAGAGAGACAAGGAAGCGTGACTGCTTAGTGGAACTGCACAATGCACATAGACTAAAGGAAGGCTTAAGAAAATGCATAGTTGGGAAAGTTAGTGGCACCTCATTACCCACTACAACTATGCGATGCACAATTTAGGGTAAGAAATAACAATAATTTCACAACTGTTAGGGTTATACAACTATATTTATGGCCTATGTTTCAAGGTTGCTCAATGTGCTGGTGGAAGGAGGTTGTTATCTAGGAATGCAAAGTGCATAGTTTCAAGAGGTAGAGAATGATTCAATGTGGCTTAGAAATACACAATGCACAATTCCAAGAGGAAGAAATATCGATCGAAGGTTTAGCAAGTCACTTCGAAAACAAATAGTGAAAACACCAAAATGGCAAAGTGTGGGACCAATAAGGGAAGAGGGGATGCAAACAAGTCCTGAGACAATGATCTCACACCAAGAAAAAAACAACACATGCCAAGAGGATACATAGGTTCAAAATCCACATACATACCTTGAAACAACAACAAAGTGACACTTATTTCTAAGTGCAACTGTTGAAACATCACATTGCGACACTTTGGAGATAAGTCACGACAAGAGTGTCGACTGCAACCAGAAAGTGCGCTAAGATTTGGGGGAGTGTCCAGTGCATATTAATATGATATATATGATCAAATAACGTAGAATAATGTGCTAGAGTGGCCTCTAATGGTGTGCTAAATACAACACATGCAAAAGTACAAAAAATTAAAGTGACAGTTGTGACAATAGAAAAAAGTGAATACGACATTTGCAAAAGCTAAGGAAAGTGAAAGAGACACATGTTATAATGAAGAGAACAAAAGAATGACACTTGTGAAAGTGAAATCAAGTAAAAAATGGTAATAGAAAAATTGAAAATGATACTTGTGAAAACAAAAGTGTGTAAAGGCAATAGTTGAGAAAAATTATCCAGGTCATGGTACAATTATGACTAAGAATGGGAGGAACTGTACACTAAAGTTGTGCACTGACTGTCAACATGGATTTCATAGTGCATTGTCTAGAAGGAGTGCATAATTCATTGTCTCTAAATATTGCGCATGAAATGCTTTCAGGGATTGAACAAGAATTATTATGGAGAATTGCAGAAGGCTTGTTTGCAAATATTGGCATTGACTTTCAAATTTGCTAAAAAAGTGCGCTCATGAATGTATCAAAGGATGAGCATGTGTTAGAAATTGGATTTGAAACTCATAAAAATATAAACTAATCATAAAGTGACTATGAACAATCAATGAACGAAAAATAATAAGATCACAGATAGGCCCCAAAATTCTAATGTAAGCAATATTTTGGAGGGTGTTGCCACAATGATAACACTTGGCAAAAAACTGGAAGAAATACAACTTCTATTCTTAGTTCTACCTTTGAGGACAAAGTCTTAGTCCTTTAGGTGATTCATCATATGGATTGCCTTGGCTTCCACATTTGACCCGGTTATAGATATAGTCTCCTCTATTTCCTTTCTCGGTTGAACACATTCACAAATATTGCCATATCACAATTGTTTTGTTCTAGGAGAAGTGTAATATGTATAGTTGCGTGTTTGAACGATAAAAGTTTTAATTTCATCTCTAGCATTGCTCTGCTGCTAGTAGACATGTTCAGTATCCCAATGAAGTCACTATAGGAACACAAGCATCACTTCACTACTAGTGGGCCTGTTCAGTACCCCGACAAGGTTTCTTGCTTCACCTCTCTGTGTAGGAACCCTTTATTTTCTTTTACTATTTATTTTATTTTATTTCAATATGCTCATTAGCATTTTATCAACATTTATATCACCATGGTGGAAGAGGGATCAAGAATTATTGATAGCAAGAGACGTTTTTCCTTCAGAGATAATTATCATACCTCTGAAATTGTTATGCTCTCTATTTCTTTTCCCCTTTCCCTTGTTTACTTGATTGGATCAGAAACAAAACACTGTTCATTTAACACACTGATTCAAGGAATGACGATCCTAAAATGGGTGTGGGCATTATGGTTTTGCTTAAGGCTTTTCATTCGAATGTATCATATTTTCTATTCAAACATCACTAACCTTAAAATATGTATAGCCCCAAACAAATAAGAGGAAGGAATATTATCCAATAGTTATTTTTCATCACAATTGCATTGTTAAAACTTTGCCACATTGTTTTTTGGTCCAAATGAGTGCAATTTCCATGCATAGTCTCACTAAACAAAACCAAAAGAAAAGAAATGACAAGGCAAGAGAGGAAAAAGTAAAAGAATAAGAAAATGCAAGATTGAAAAGAAAAGGAACATGTAAGGCAGGAAACAAAGACAAAGAAAATACACAAACTTGACGCAGGGAAAAATGGAAGGTGGATGCGATGCAAAAGAAAACTAAAATGCAACCAAACCTACTTCTAATCTAACCAACTAGAAGGTAAGGGTTAAGTATAATGAAATTTCCAATGTATCCACTAAATCTTCTCATGACTTGAAACACAAAGATACGAGTGATTAAAAACCATATAAAGCAATGTACAAAAGAAAAAATAATAACTTGAATACCTTGTACAAGAAAATGAAGGTTCTGGCTAAAGGAAGAAAGGTGTTCCATAACAACTAGCCTTAACCAACCCACAACCTTACCTTTCAGATTAGAACAATAGTCATACAAACCTCAAAAACTTCTTATGAATGTACCTTCACTTGTGTTTTCATCCTTAGAAAACAACATGAAATATTGATACTTATTATTAGCGACAAAGCTTGCTATGTAGGATATTTCCAACCAATCATATATTTGATCATGAAATCAAAAACCATCCTTTTGAAAAACCTAAAACTCTAAGGAGAATCAAATTCCAATTAGCAGATATGAATAATGGGAGAAACTTGCAAGGAAATGATATCTTGATCTCGTTCAGAAGCCTTGTCAAGATAGTGAGGACCTGACATAACCATCAACAAAGGTTGAAGTGCCTTGACTATTTGACAAGTATTTGAATAGTAAAATGATAAATCACAAAGATCAATGGGTTCAACAAGATCAATCAATATAAAACAATTATCATTTGATATACTAGAGGGAAAATGATTATTGGAATGACATTTGTTAGACCCAGTGCTATGATCAGGTTGGTGGCTTGACATACAAGATTCTTGATTCTTGATTAGTTCCCTTTGTGTTCAATTCCATACTATACCAGTAATATGATAGCTTGGGGAATTAAAAGAAATTGTTGGCCTTGTAAATATGGGAAACTGATTAAAACAATATGCTGGAAAAAGGTGAGAAGGATATTTAAAATCAAATCTAGTATCCATATCAACATGGAGGTTTTGATCCATTAATTGATTCAAGAAATGAATGCTACTAAAAACAATTAATTGGGTTAGAACAAAATTGATCAGCTTCACAATATTCACAATAAATATGAGTAGTTGATTATTCACAAAAGCACTCAACATATATGAACTCTTCGGCCAATGATGATCATTATATGATAAACAAAATGATAGGCTTCATAGTTACGTACATCCATGAAAGGTGTAAATCCACTCATGATTTCAATGCAAGAGGTTTACATGAATATGAATTAATTAAAATAATATATTTTATTCGATCAACAACCAAATATTGAGAATCAAAAAAATTATCTCAAAAAAACCCAAAATCCATCAAGAATGATTTTTCATCTAGTGAAATAATATGAAGAAAAGAGTTTTGCGAGTAAATCCATATATGACATAGTTCGGGGATCTTATCAGGATTGCAAGAACTTGACATAACCATCAATGAAAGTTGAAGTGCCTAAATTACTTGAAAAGTTCTAGAACTTTGAAAAGTTGGATAACTACATTTTGAGAACCGAGTCAAATGAAAAATTACATGTGGACAACTACTATCAGTTAAATTAACAAGATCAATATTATTCAGATGGTATCCATATACATCAATGGTTTGATAAGATTTTACGACTTGAACAAATAAACTACTCAAGTCATAAGATTCTTCTGATTTCACATCTAAGGATGCATAGATTGGAGGAAATTCATGAGAAATCTAAGTTATAATTTTATCCTGATGCAAGGCCAAAATTTTCAAAGCAGGGTATGGATGTTCAATGATTTTTTGATTCTCTTTTTCATCATGTGCGGCCTTATCACCTTGTGTCAATTCAAAATCTTTCTCATTAGATTGTATATTCGAAGAGTATCACATGTCTTGATCATAGGTTAATTCAGTACAAGTAGTAGAACACAAGGAATGACAGGTTGAAGAAGAGGTGTCCATAAGAAAATATTATTGAGAAATCGAAAGATTGGTTGATGTACCTAGGCAATCATCACCATGTATATCAATGGAATCATGATCATCACAATGATAGTTTCCCGAGGCTTTCTCCTCGTTAAGAGTTTGGATTTCATTTGATTGACTACCGAGATGAATAGGGTCTAAATCAACTGAGAATGAAGGAAAAACACTTTTACATGGAGGATTTTGAAATAGGGAAGAGAGATCAAAAGTTTCTTCAACTTTCTACTCCTTTACCTGTGAAATATGATTGTTTTGTACATTATCACAATTTGAACGGGTAGATTGAAAATAAAAAATATTTGAGGGACTAGTTGGTGGAGCATATTTATCAAGAGCATCAAGGTAAAAAGGGTGATGAGATGTATAATATAAAGGATGACAGTTGTGCCTTGAAGAAATATTTTTTTTAATGATGTTAGATCCTAGATTTTGGTTATGTACATTAATGTTATCTGGAGGAATCAAGGGATGGACCTTCATAATAGGTTTCATGTGATTACGATAACATTCAATTTTTCCTGGATGATACCTTGATCATAGTAAGGCAATATACGCAGGATAAATGGATCAACGATTCGATTTTCATATTTCCCAATGCCAACATCGAAAGGAGGAGAGGGAATAAAAGGAGTGGTAGGTTCCTCCTCTAAGATTAAATATGCGTCATGATTGATATAATTTGGGAGGGAAAAATAAACTAGGGATTTTGATTCGAATTGTTTCAAAGTGAGTTGAATGAAATACTTAAACTTTTTTAGCAATGAAATCCCAATCCACATCTTCCTCTGAAAACTCATAACAAAGATGAATAAACTAATCAAGAAAATCCTCTAGTGTTTCATCAAATTTAATTCTAAATTGATTGATTTGTTTATATATATCTTGATAGTCATACCTATCAAAGGCTTCATGAAGCTCCTTAACAAGTTGTTCAAATGAATGGACAGAAGAAAATGGTAATGTTATATGAAACCATTGTCTGACACGACCTTTAAGGGTGAGAATGAAAACCTTGCTCTAGACATATTTAAAGTGAATTCCATTAGAGAGACAAAAATGAATGAAACAAAACAAGTATCCAAGGAAAATCAGTTCACCCTCTCCATCAAACTTAAATTGAGACAAGTTATTAATTATTTTCACGAGGATTTTAAGATTTAATCTTTTAGAAAAACACCCCAGAATTATGATTTGGGAATGAACCATTCAATATAAGAGGTTCAAAACAAAATCAATGAGATCATCTTTTTTTTTGTCCCTCCTTCTAGTGCTAGTTGTTGACGGTGTTGGAAATACGTCAACCAAGGGGATCTCCCTGGTATGAAGTTCCAATTAGACATCACACCAATTGGAGTAGGAGCCCCAATTGGAAATACAGTCAGTTTCCATTACTCTTAGGAATATTCCTTGGATGCAATTTTTAACATAAGAGATTATACAAGAAATATTTGAGACAAGAAAGTAATTTTACATTGTGTGGCATATAATTGCAATGTATATAAGGTGATTTCACGACTTGGAAAGATACAGCAAGCCTTTAGAAGAAAAGTAATAGTACCATCCTAAAAGACAGACACAAGATGATAAGAGGATCATTAGTTAACCTGAAAAGTATTTCAGAAGATAAAAATGATCAAAAAATCAAGTAGCAACACACATTCAACAAGTTACATATCAAATCCAATGAAATAGTTCATTTTCATTAGTATGTGTTAACATAAACATACACCATAAAAAATGAAAGAATAGTCTCACAATTATTCACAACATATGCATGAAAGTGAATCGACTCAAAGAGCTTCATATATTAAGTGAAAGTGCCAAGATATACAATTACATTTCTACCACACTAGCCCCAATAGTGGAACATTAGTCACTACTTGCTCCTCCAAAAAAGATATTCTCCCTTATGCCAAGCTAGAGGATCCAAGGCTAGATCTCAAAAGTTCAAGCCTCTCAAAAGACCTTCGCTTGAGTTATGAGGGTGTATTTGTAACAATAGGAGTGACCTTTCATATCCCCATGACTCTTGAGCTTCCCTCATGACTCTTGGACTTCCTAGTGACCTTTGAACTTCTACAAGACTCTTGGACTTTAGTAGTAACTCTTTTGTCCACATGTGACTCTTAAAATTCCACATATTTACTTTTTCTCATTTCTTAAAAATACATTATTACATTCCACATCACATGGCTAAGTACGTTGACACATATGACATTGTGATGAGACTTGTACAAGCCATGACTTGGAAATAATGACATGGAACTTCATGATGATGTGGTAGTGTCAGGTTTCTCTCCTTGCTGCTCTGACTTTGACTTCTTATGATAAATATTTGCTTATTCTTCATGTCCACCCTCTAAAAGGGTGTAGATGAATGTTGAAAACTTCCAAGTCAACTTTTTTGTCATGATCCAAGGTTCCTTTCATGTTCTTCATGATGGTTCTTCCTCTTCTACTTCACAAGTTCTCTCTTGTAGTCTCTTCTTGATGGTCTCTCCTTGATGGCATACACACCTAATAGATCGAAATTGTACAAAATATCATCATTTAATTGCTTACATAATAAAGCATAAATAATGACATGATAAAATCCTTCATTTTCCAATGATGGGGTAACAAAAATTTTGTCCAAAAGGTTGACTATATATGTGCGCAACACCTATGCATAAGAAAAGAGTGTTCTTTCTCTGACTGCATGGATGGCTGCAATTTTGTCAAAATACATTGGTGGATGATCTACTGACTGTGATGAAGGTGTCCATGCCCTGTAAACATAAAAAAAACCCACCAAAAATGTCTCTCTCAAGAAACCATAATATCGTTGCTCACCCTGTGCGCAACATCTATTGGTAGAAACTATCAGCTTGTCTTTTCACTTGATTTATTTTCTTCAGCTACCTCAACCAACAAATATAACTTTCCTCTATCTTTATCTTGAAGTCTCTATTTTGCCTATTGAAGATCTTCCTTTAGTTTTTTGAATTGTTTCTTCAATGCCCAATGCTGCCTGTAGATGTTCTTTAGTTACTTGTGTAGAGGAAGGGATCTGCTCAACATGTATTTGGCATCATCCATGGCTGGTTGATAGATGTCCATAAGATCTCTGCATTTCTGCTTGGCCTCTTCATCTTGCTGCTTGAGCTCAACAATTTCATTTTTGTGCCTCTTCTAATTTCTTCTTCATTCTCATGAAGGTGAACTTACCTTCATCCTCCTTCTCCTCTTGCACTATTTTCTCTTCTTGCATTTGTAGATATTTAAATGAGGATCTTGTAACCTTATTGCTTGTATTTATGCCCTCTTAACCTCTTCCTTTATTACCTTTAATTTTCCCTTGGATTTGATAGCAGCTGGTGTGGCTTTAACCATAAGTAGGTTGATTATTTTATTGTTGCAGTTGGGCTATAACTAAGTGAGCTTCTTTTAACTCTTTCTCTAATGCCTTAACTTGCTTGTTTTTCTCATCCATAGAACTTGCTTGTTCTTGAATTTCCTTAGGCACAAAAAGTTCTTCAACTAGCTTCTCCAATGGTAATATTTTGGCAACTGTCTTTGTGAGTGACTTTCTTGGCACTGGAATCTCTACTACCTTTGGTGAGAACTGTAGTTTTTTGCCCTTTTTCTTCAGAGATTTCTCAACTATTTATGGATATATTTTCTTGATAGAACTCTTTAGGGGTGAATAAGTAGTCTTAGTGGTGGAAAAAGGAGTATCTCTATAGCTTGATGGAATTCCAACATATTTCATTATAAACTTAGATGAGGTTAGAAAGTCCCACTATACCTGTCTCCTTTTATGCAACTCTTCTAATACAAACAATTTTATTAGTGAAAAATTAAATAATCATCAGTCAACCATACCCTTATTTACTCTTACTCTCTCATTCATCTTGCTAAACTCCTGAAGAGGAAAAATGGTAGATTTATAGTCTTTTACGTGAAAAATGCACGAGGAGCCTAAAGTGATATTTATAGACCTTGGTGAATCTGTCTTCACACGTGAAGTACCTCTAAATTACCTTGAGAATCTTGCTGTAATTTTCCAACAAATAGTCACTAGGCACTACAACACCAAACTCCTGTTTTTTATACTCTGGTTTGATGAAGTCCTTATAATGCTCCAACTCCAGAGGCATTCCTTTAAACCATTTCTCCCCTACAAAGGTATTTATGTGGCTGATGCTATGGTGGCTTCTGACACAATGAATTTCAATTCACCAATTTTTACTTCATCTCCATCAAAATTTAGGAAAAAGTATTTGGTCACCTCCACATTATACCACTGTATCTTTTCACACAATCTGACAATACCTATTTGCTCAAAGGCTACCTTTATGGCAAGGCTTGAGTTGATAATTGAGGGATATTGTGGTTCAAACCTCACAATCTCTCCTCCCTTTGTATTCCAATTCTTCTGTAGAGTTTCCATTGCTAAAAACAAGACTCTAAAGATACAAAACTTGGGCTAGGGTTTGATGGTTTATCAAGGTTGGGACTTCAAGACAGAGTTGAAAATTATTTTCAAACCCTAAATTACTAAAAAAATAAAGAGAGACCACAATTTCTGACTGGTAATGGAAAGAGATGAAGATGCTCTGTTTGGCCATGCATAGCACCCTAAACACAATGAAAGAGAGAAAAGACACTTCTATTGGCCAAAGGACAGGCTCAAGATGCTTCCAAACTTTCTAAGGCCTTTGATAATTTCAACTTAGTTCATGTAAGGATGACACACCAAAAATTTCATGATTTCAAGGCAGGTGGATAGGTGGAAAAAATAACTGCTTCTATGTGCAACATGTGCTATGCGCAACAATAAGGAAATGGAAGGAGAAAGACCATGAAACATCAATGAACTATGCTCCAAAGGAAACCAAAAATTGTTATAATTTTAAACAATCATACTCATACATAAAAGATAGGGTTCAAATATTGTTTGGTCGATCGAATACGATGAAAATTGGGTGTCTATGTGCATGCACAATACCAGTGTGTGTAGCACTGTGTAAGTAAGAAATTTGGGGTTTCAAACTTGGTTTTTAGTTGTCAATTAGTAAATTATTTTTAGTTGTCTTTTTTACCATGGTTGAAACATATCAACGTGCATGGATAAATTTGTTCACAAGGCTTGTAAAGCAAGTTATATGCTCTTTGAGAAATTTAACAAAGATTTTTTTTTCATTATTCAATAGTTTAATTTGTTTGAATCTTGATTGTTGTTGGCACATCAAAGATGTCTATATATATTTTTTTTCCCTTGGAAAAAAGTCGTAATTTCTATTGATATATAAGAAATTACATTTTGTAGATGCCGAGGCATATGCATATGGGGCAAGATTTCCGGTCAGGAAATATATAGAAAATAGTCCAAAAAAAGGGTAGAAAAGCATAACAGCTGTGTCTCCACGCAGGGAGTCTGTAATCAGCTACATTGTGTCTCCAAAAATATTGTGTCATCTCTTCGCAGAGAGATTTAATCAAAATCTATATACTGGATAACAAAAATAATCTGTATGTTCATATATTAAAACTAATATATACAATAATAAAAAACTATGGGCTTATAGCCCATTCTGTCCATGTTCCAAAAATGGTCTGTGATAGTATTGATGGAAGGTTCCATCAATTTCCTCCTGGATCAGCCAGTCATTTTCCTGTTTGTGCGCTGTCGCTTTGGATAGCTGATCTGCCCCCGTGTTTCGCTCCCTGTAAATGTGATGACAGATAAAGGAATCAAATGAAGTTATCAATCTTTGTGCTTCATCAAGAATATGTCTCAAAGAATAAGCATTGCAATGGGATGCATTATTAAGCCAATTGCAAACAATTTTGGAGTCACCAAATAACTGTAGGTGTCTACAGCACTGTTCTAGAGCAAAGTGGATGAGATGTTTTGCAGTACAGAGTTCAACATAATTATTAGTGCCCCTGCCAAGATTTATTTGAATCTTAAAACAGTGAGATTCCTTTAGGAAAAGGATGGCTCCCCCTCCACATCCTGTTTCTTGTGCGGAGCCATCAAAATAAGCCCACGGTTTTGATTTGTCAATGGATTATGGGATAATGGATTCCTCCTCAGGAATAAGATCAAAATCAGCTATAGTATGGAGCAGGATGGTTGGCTAATGGGGGGCTTTTTGGTTGAAAATAGAATGGTTTATGGCAATCCAAATAGACCAGCAGGCGAGTAGGGGCCTGTTCCTAGCTTTTCTAGAATGGTTTTGACACCAAGAATTCCAGGCCTGCTGAAAGTTGGGCCCTTGCCAGGCTTTTAGAGAGGGGTAATGAGAGCTGATACAATTCCAATAAGCAAGTGAGGATGGGCATTGAAGGAATAGGTGATCAGTACTATCCTCGCTATTTCAACATAAATGGCACCAAAAAGGACCATTAAAGGCTCTCTTCATCACATAGATTCCTGTAGGTATCTTATCAAAAAGAATATTCCACAGCAGAAGGTGGGACTGGGGTGCTGCCTTTAGTTTCCAGAGTAATCGCCAAACCGGGTTGATGAATTGAGGCTTGTAATGCTCCATGAGTCTGATGTAGCCCTCTTTTGGACAGTATGAACTGTGTTTAGTGAAAGCCCATATGAGCTTGTCCGGTTCATCTGTCAAACGTATGTGTGCCTGTGAGAGAGCTTCAATATACTCCTGCCAATCCCGTTGCCAAGGTTCGGGAATATCCAGATATCGGGCCGATTTCCAAGCCTGTCAAAGAAAGGAGGAATTATTCTTATCTCCAATATGTTTAATGTGTATGATGCCCCTGCTGTTGAGGTGCCTAATTAAATCTACTGGTAGTCTGTGAGCATTTCCACAGCCCACCCAAGGATCAGTGCCGATGCGAACAACATTTCCTTCATTTATTCTCCAAGTGATGTCTTCTCGAATTAGTGGCAATGCATTCAAAACTGCCTTCCAGATGTTGGAGATATTATGGTTGTTGCCATGGACCTGCCTGAACCAGTCCATCAAATTCATTGGCCAGATGTCTTTTGCTTGTGCAACCTATGCCCAGAGACTGTTGGAGGTGATGAGGTGCCAACCGAGTTTTGCAACCAATGCTTTTGAAAAAAGATCTATTCGTTTAATTCCCCATCCGCCCCATCTCTTTGGTTTGGAAATTTTGTCCCAACTGACCCAGGCAAAGATTTTACCCAGTTGATTGCCCCTCCATAAGAATCTACAGCTTATACTTTGAAGCCTGTTCAGAATACCTTTCGGTATCCAAGCCAAGGTCATCCAGAAAACAGGAGTAGCCTCAATTACAGCTTTTATAAGGATTAATCTACCAGCACGGGATAGATATTTAAGGTACCATACCTGAAGGCGCTTTTCCACTTTAGCAATGAGCCATGTCCAATCTGCTATCCTGTAGCCAAGGGGCTTGAGCCTGAAGCCCAAGTACTTTAAAACCTCTTCCAGATTCAACGGGGAGTAAGGGAATCACTGTGAGGTGAAAATGTTCTCATGCTGGGAGCATCCAAAGGTGGTCATAGTGGATTTCCCATTATTCATAATCATACCAGTTGCCTGTTTAAAGAGATTGAAAATATTCTGGAGGGCTGTAGTGTCTCCAATGCTGCCATTTAGGAAAATGAGAATGTCATCCACGAAAAAAAGGTGGGTCAGGTAATAATTCTCCAAGATCTTAATGCCAACTAGTTGATTTCTATTGAGAGTTGCAATGATTAATCTACTTAATCCTTCCATGATAAGTAAGAAGAGAAGGGGGGAGAGAGGACATCCCTGTCCGAGTCCTCTTTCCAATAGGAAGAAAGATGTGGGTTCTCCATTTATTAAAACACTGTAGAGTACATCTTTTATGCAGCACATGATCCACTTGATATATAAATGAGGAAAGCCTAAGTGAGTCAAAAGTAGTCTAATGTAGAGCCAATTTCTATGATCAAAAGCCTTCGAGAGGTCTACCTTCAATATCATACCTTTCTGCTTCTTGGTCTACATAGTATGCAGGAGCTCTTGGGCAGTGGCGATCGCCTCATGTATCTGTCTATTCTGAAGAAAAGCAAACTGTTCTGTGGATATATATTTGGACAGGATTGGCTTCATACGATTTGCGATGATCTTTGCAATGATTTTATACAGGCAGTTGCAAAGTGAGATGGGTCGGAAATCATTGAAAGAGGATGGGAGATCGGATTTCGAGATGATGGCTATGAAGGTGGATTTGATTGCCGAGGCTAATTTTTTTCCTGCAGTCTTCCACAATCTTGAGGAGATCATCCCCCAGGATATCATAAAAATCTATGTAGAATTCTATGGTCCATCCATCAAGTCCGGGGCTCTTATCTTTCTTGAACCATTTTAGAGTTGCTTCCAGCTCTTCCTTTGACACTTCCATCGTTAGATTCTCCCAATATTCCTGCTACGCAAACTGTTGGAAATAATACTGAGAGGGGGGGTGAATCAGTATTATCAAGTCAAATATTCCTTTTCCAAAACAAATGATATACGCTACTTCAATTAGTTAAACATGCGTATATACGCATCTATGCAGAAGGAAAACCGCGTATACAAGGCAAGCTTTTAATTTACTTTATCTTTCTGATGATGATTGTTAATCTGCGTTGCAGAAACAAATAACCAGTAACCATAGACAGTAAAATAGAATTGAAGGAAAATCACGCATAAGAACACAAGATATAAGGTGGAAACCCAATGTGGGTGAAAACCACCTGCTGCAATTTGTCTCTCTCTTCTTTTAAATTAGAAACTTCTTTTACAATGTACTGGTGCAGTCCTTTACCAGTACGCAGGCTGCAACCTGCAGAGAGCTACAACCCTCTCTCGTTCTCCAGCTTCTCCTGGAAGGGAGCTACAACCCCCTTTAGCTCTTACACTAGCCAAGATACTAGTACGTAGGTGCTGGGCTACAGAAGGCTACAACCTTCTCTTTCTTCCAGGGACCACGTTTCATAAATTTTCAGACTGGATCCATAACATCAATCAATCATCAAGAATCAACCAATCTCCTTTCCACCAATTAGATCTGAATCAAGTAGATACTTCTCTGACAACTGTACCCAAAACACAGTACCAAAAACCACACACCAAACACTGAACCCAGAACACAGCAACAATAAACAGAAGTAGCTAGATCACAACTTAAAGCATATACGCTATTTCAATAACCTGCAACATGAGTGCGTACGCTTCTATGTTTGGAACAACCTGCGTATACGTTTTTTTAATTCACTGAACCAGCGTGTATACGCGCCTTCGCTTCACTGAACCTACGTACAAATCTATAAAGGATAATTCGCTCTTCCAGATATTCAAGAACACTAATTAACCCAGATTATCAGTGTTATAGATCAAGCAAGTGCCACATAAAATAGACCAAAATCATATAAAGATACCATTATTCAAGCTTAAGATTATGACCCATCAATAGAACTTATCCTTCTTCTTTTCGCTAAGGTTCCTCCTTTATTCAGATCTAGATCTGCACCATAACCCAATTACCAACATTCAGATCTACCACTTTTCAGATATTCAATAATAATTCAGATGATCATTTGCCACATGATCTCCTTCCTCTTTTATAGTCTTAGGCATTCCATAATACCATGGTCCAAAACCATAACATTTCAATACCATGAACCCAAAACTAGGGATCAACACATCTGATGAGACGCCATGGTCCAAAACCATAGGTTCAAATCCCAAGGACTAACTACCATGTACAAAGAGTAAGTTCCCCAACATATACGCGCTTTTGTAACGTATAACACGCGTGTATACACGTCTTCGTCTAGATGAACCTGCGTATATGCCTATTTTCTTCTTTCTGAGTGCCTGAACTGAGATCTGTCACCAAGATGAGTTGCCATCAAGGACAACACCAAAGCCATAGCATCAAACCTATGCCATAATGCCAACAATCTCCCCCTTTGGACTTGATGGCAACACCAAGATCCTCTTTCATTCTCCCCCTTTGTCATCAAGGGCAAAGGGTTGTGCTCCCCCTGAGTACGTGTTGAAATCTTTGCCCTACTGTGCTGACCATGCTCCCCCTGACTGTAGGCAAGATCTGCAAAAGTTGTTCTTCAAGACGAACCATGACATATACATTATAAAAGACCTTCCTATCACCACAAGACTCAATACATACATCCTTCACCCAACCATGTGGGTATCATCCACCCAACCAAGTGGGGAAACATCAGAAAATTACATATAACAACCAAGTACATTACATCTTTATCCCAGGCATAGTGGGGAAACCAAAATAGGTCGTTACATTACCTTGGCACCATAAAAAAGGATACATGACATAGAGATGAAATATGTAGAGCAAAAATTATGAAAGTCACCAAGCAGCAACATCTGTCAATCATCATTCAGATCAGCAACCATGATTTCCTTTTGTTCTCCCTCTGCACTTGTTCCACCAATAACAACTGTGAACAAGAACCACAAGCTTCTAAGACAATGCCAACAATGCATCATTAGAAGTTTATCTGCTTTGTGACCAAAATTATGGCAAGAGAAACATTGGCCATTGAAGAAATTCCTGCGACTATCCTCCAACCGATTGTAGTTTCTACTGACATCCATTTTTGAAGAAAATTGGGAAGATTTTACCTATGCATGGTTGTAGCTTCTGTTTGTAGCATGCCCCCGATTTTCTTGATAGTCTTTGTTTGTTCTTGAGGAAGAATGTCCCTGATTTACCTGATGATTTCTATTAGGCCTTTGCTCACTCCTTCTTGCTGCATCAAGATAAATTTTGGAAGTGGAAGCTTGAGATGCTTCTCCATTATACCCTAGACTTGTCTTGATTAGAGGGGAACGTTGCACATTGATAATCTCATTCAGAGTTTCAAATCCTTTGACAAATTTAAGATTAAGGGCCTTTGTTTTCTCAATTTCTTTTCTAAGGCCAACAATTTCACATTCTAACTTCTCAAGAGATTTTTCCTTTTCATCAAGTTGATATTGCAGAGTATCAATGATCATATTCTTTTCTTCTAAACATGTTTTGAGTCTAGAAATCTCTTCATAAAAGCCATCCACATCTATAGCATCGATGTAATCATCATCTTCAAAGGCCATTAGAAGTTTGTAGTGATTACCTCGTTCATCTTCATCGCTATTTGATAGTCCATCACTATCTTCATGAGTGTAATAGCTTTTCTTATTTTGTTTCTTGTTCCATCTAACAGGTTCCTTCCCCTTGTCAATATTATCATTGTGAGGACATTTGGCAGCATAGTGACCTACTCTTCCACAAGCAAAACATTTGAAAGGTAACTTACCTCTGAATCTTCCAGTACCCCATTGAAGATTTCTGACAAAATTTGATTCTTCTTCTTCTTCTGACACGTGTGTTGACTCATAGTACTCTCCTTTGCCTGAAGCCTTGAAGGTAGCTACTCTCCTGTCTAATGGACCTCCTATCCTCATTTCATAAGCAGTTAGAATTCCGGGTAGCTGTGACATTTTAAGGTTTTGTAGATTCTCCTTTTATTCTATAGCAGAAACTTTAGATTCAAATCTAGAGGACAAAGATCTTAGGACTTTTTCAACCACAACAACCTCTTTTATTTCTTCACCCAAATTTTTCATACAATTAAAAATCTCATATACATGAAGAAAATAATTAGCCACACTTTCATCATTATACATCTTTAGATTTTCATACTGAATCCTGAGTGTTTGAAGCTTTGCTCGTTTTACCTGATCATCTCCCTCATAGCTCAGAACAATCTTGTCCCATATTTCTTTCGCAGATTTAAATTGCATAACCTTGACAAATTCTGATTGAGATAGACATCCTAATAGAGTATTGACTTCCTTTGCATTTCTTCCATATTTCTTCTTCTCAACCGGATCTGTAGGAGTTGTTGATGGAAAAGTATACCATGTATCTATGATATCCTAGAATTTTGTACCAAGAGATTGAAGATAGGCAGTAACTCTTACCTTCCAATATACAAAGTTTGTCCCATCAAAAATCGATGGCCCGATTGATGATTCCCTCTCGTAGTTTCTCATGATGAAAGATCTTCCTTCAAGCGATCAAGCTTCTTCTGAAGGACCGGCTCTGATACCAATTGTTGGAAATAATACTGAGAGGGGGGGTGAATCAGTATTATCAGATCAGATAAAACTTTTCAATTTCATATTCAGATTCATATACACTACTTCAATTAAGTGAACCAGCGTATACACGCGAATGTGTCTAAAGCAACTAGCGTATACCCAGAGATCTTATAATTCAGTTTGCTTAATCTTCAGTAAATGCATCAGAACATTATTAAGCATATTAACATTAAACAGGTGAAGTATAACAGAACAGGACATCACACAAGAGCCACACACATGAACACCATGATATAAGGTGGAAACCCAATGTGGGTGAAAACCACCTGCTACAATTCATTTCTTTCTTCTTTAATGAGAAACTTCTTTTACAATGTACTGGTGCAGTCCT
>APFE030996243.1:185872-204291 GCA_000404065.3 Pinus taeda | reverse complement strand
GAGCCCAGAACTCTGCAACAACCACCAGAATCAGCAGCAACCTGAAATATCAAATCTTATTATGCATACGCTACTTCACCGTACCAAAACCGCGTGTATACGCTCTTTCACCAAAGGCAACCCGCGTGCAGATCTAGAAATAGATTCTTATGACTTCGCTGTCAGATCTGACCCATGCCAAAAGTCCCGAACAGATAACCAGCAATACCAGATCCTCTCACTTCGTCAGACACCCAATGCACACTCTTTGCCTAATGATCTTCTCCTTATATAGCCTTAGGCCTTGCTCAATAGCATGGTCCAAAACCATAACAAACCAATACCATCAACTTTGAAACTAGGGATCAACACGTCCGTCGAGACAGCATGGTCCAAAACCATAGGCACAACTTCCAAGGACTAACTGCCACGAACCAAAGGTACTTTTCACATGTACGCACTTTTACTAAATCCAACCTGCGTGTACACGCGGATTCTCCTTGATGAACCTGCGTATATCTCTTTCTTGTCCTGCTGTACTGAGATCCGTCCTCTGATTAAGTTGCCATCACCTGTACCAACCTCTGAGCACCTGTACCAACCTCTGAGTGAGTTGCCATCAAGGACAACACTTGAAACATAATGCCAACAATGATGATCATAGAACTCTGAAGGAATCAGTAGAGTTATGAGATGGAAAACTCTGGAAAGAGACCATGGTTGATGAAATGGCATCTTTGCACAAAAATGAGGCTTGGGATCTGGTGGAGTTGCTAGTTGGAAGGAAACCCATTTCCAACAAATGGGTGTTCAAGAAGAAGACAAATGTAGAAGGAAAGGTGGAGAAATAAGCTCGATTGGTAGAAAAAGGTTATTCTCAGGTGCTAGTAATGGATTTTGGCGATATTTTTTCTCTTGTTGCTAAGGTAGCTTCTATTATATTGCTTTTAGTTGTTGCTTCTGCATTTGATTTTGAGGTAGAATAGATGGATGTGAAGACAAAATTTCTTCATGGGGATCTGGAAGAGGAGATCTACATGAAGCATCCTAAAGGTCTTGTGGTTAAGGGTAAGAAAGAAATAGTATGCAAGTTAAAGAAGTCTCTGTATGGGCTAAAACAATCACCAAGAATGTGGTATCATAAATTTGATACATGTATATAGGGACTTGGCTTCACCAGAAGCGGAGCAGATCACTGTGTCTATTTTAAATTAATTGGTGACCATGTTATTTATCTGGTCTTATATGTGGATGATACGTTGCTGGTTGGAAATGACAAAGAAATTATCCAGGATTTGAAAACCCAATTGTCCTCCGAAGTCGACGTGAAAGATCTTGGTGGTGCAAAATATATTTTGGCTATGGAAATTAAAAGAGATGGGGAAAAGAGGAAGCTTTGGTTAAACTATAGGAAGTATGTCAAGAAAATACTGCAAAGGTTTAATATGCAAGATAGTAAACTGGTTAAGGTTCTTATTCATGTATGTGTGAGGTTATCTATTGAACAGTGTCCCAAGACACAAGAAGAGGAAGAGGACATGTCCCGTATTCCATATACAAGTGCAGTGACTAACCTAATGTATGCAATGATCTGTACTTAACTAGACATTGCATGTGGAGTGCAAGTATTGAGCAGGTTTATGTCAAAACTAGGGGAAGGAGCATTGGACAATAGTGAAGTGGGTTTTCATGTATTTTCATGGCACTAGTGATTGTGGTTTTTGCTACCAAGGAAGACCAAGGTTGGACAAAGTGTTGCATATTGATGGCTTTGTTGATGTAGACTAGACTAGAGATCTGGATCAGAGAAGATCTACAAGTGGGTATGTGTTTAACCTATTTGGAGGTGTAGTTAGTTGGATGACTAAGAAACAATTTGTAGTGGCACTATCAAATATAGAGGTAGAATACATGATAGCCACTCATGCAAGCAAGGAAGGAGTTTGGTTGTAGAGATTATGTTCAAGTATGGGGTTAGTACAGGGAGCTACAAGGATAGACAGTGACAGCCAAAGTGCAATTTTCTTGGTAAAGAAAAAAAATATCATTCAAAGACAAAGCCAACTGATGTTCAGTATCACTTTGTGAGGGATATGATAGAAGACAAAATGGTGTTGCTGGTAAAGGTGGAAACTTCGAAGAATACTTCCGATGCATTAACAAAATCTATGAGCTCTAAGAAGTTCTCTTTGTGTAGAGAAACAATGGGTGTTATAGGGTTGGATAAATGATTAAGCTATGTTGTGGCACCCTATGGAAAGAAAATAAGAATTGTGAGAATGTTGGGTTGTGTTATATTCTTTCCACGACTAGCCCACGTAGTTAATCGTGGGGGTAGAGGGGTGGCAGATCCCCCCTTTCATTGTATTGATGCGTAGCAGGGATTGTGGGGGGGAGTCACAGGGGGTTTGAGGGGTGCAGGTGACCCCCCTCAATGGGGTCCAGGGCAGTGCTCCAGAAAATTTTGTTTTTTCGACCCTATATTAGGTTCGGTGGACCAACCTATGTTTTTTGCATGAATTTCACGCATGGTTTTAGACGCGATGGCTTTTGGTCCATGGTTTTAGATGCGATGGTTTTCGGTCCATGGTTTTGGACCAATTGTTCGGCATGTATAGATATGTATTGTAACATTGAAAGGAACATAATGAAAAATCAAGTTGGTAATCCCAATTTTGGGATCTAGAGGAAAATCCCTATGTATATGTGTTTTATGTGTTATGCTCTCCCATATTTTATTTTATGTGTTTTTAGAATTCGTATGCAGGTAATTTCTTTATGGGTCTTAAACTTACACTTATCACTAGTATTATCAATAGTATCAAGCTACCATACCTAAGAATCAATGTACTAGCCTCCCTTATGGGATCAAGAAATGCATCATGTCTAAAATTAAATATTCTTTCCAAATACCAAGACCACCAATATATCAAAAATCAATGTTTCAATGTAGCTTCATAGAATCAAGAAATTCATTATGTCTAAGAATTAACATACTTGTACAATATCATCATAAATACCATGAATCCAAGTAACTTTTATATGTATTTGTGAGCCATTTCTGAAGGTGATATTCATCATTCCTTAAGGCTTACCTTTCCATATGATATTCCAACTGAAATATAATGTTTAAATAATGCATTTTATATAGCTTGTAGTATTGAGATAATTGTGTATCTTCTAATTGGATATTGGTAGAGGGAGAATTTTGTCAACATCCTTCTCTTCCTACAATAGCCATCCTTTCCTATGTTTCAAATTATCCTCAAGAAGCATCCAATTGTCACATCTCATGAGAAGTTTAGAAGCATCCAAATCCTCAAATATATATGCAAGAAGTATAAGTTATAATGAAAGCAATAAACTCAAAGAGGAATAGAATCACAATGATGTAATATAAATCTAAAAGGTACTTATCTTAATGATAGGTGAGATCTCCCTCTTGAACCAACCTTCAAGATCCATGACTATCCACTAACTATATAACATTGTAGCTTGTAATATTTCAACCAACTATATCAACAACCACACCTAATAGAGACTATCCCATCTAGGGATTCATCAAATCTGACACAAGTGTTTGAACATATTCACATTTGTCATGCTATGGTTTCAAATATTTTCCTTAAACCATAGTTTCTTCCAAACCATAACCTCGTAATATCCATCAAACCCTAATAGTGAAATTGCATAGGGTTTCCTTCAAGCATTAGTATTATTTTAAGTCTCCTCCATCTTCTCTTTCTTTCATCAATGATGTATTCATAGGGATGATATTTAATGATTTTTCTTTAGCCCAAATTCGATTCCATGTTAATTTTTATTAGGGCTATATTGTCCCTTTCTTTGATAATTGAATTTCATTATCTCAATATTAAGTTCACCCCACAACATGATAACATTATTTTTATTTTCAACATTATTTAGCAACATATGAAAGTATATAGAAATAAAAATATAATCATATATGTAATGGAACATCAAGGAAAAATAAAATAAAATCATTCAAACATAGAGATACCAGGAGCATCAGAGACCTGGGAAAAACACATTATGGGGAAAACCCTTTCAAACTATTCTTCCTATTAGGTTATGATTTACTGATTCAACAAAGAGAGTATACAATGGTTCATATCTTCAACCATAAACCAATCCAACAAAATCAACTAGACAATTTCCATGAGATGAACACAATCATGTTAATAATCCAAAAAATCAATTGAGGAACTTGTAATCAATTGTCACTGTCTGTAGTGAAATTCCAAACTCTATAGTCAATATGCGAATAAATCAGTTAAGAGAAAAATCAAGCTTTAGATTCCAGTCGCATGGAGGATGAGGCATGCATGTGACCGAGAGCTTCGAGCTGCTACTTTATGCCTGCAAGCCCGTGAATACAGTCGAAAGTTTCCTTTGACAAGCCTATGAGTGTGACATAAGACCACTGTCATGGGATACTTATTCCAAGCTAAATGCTAGGAAAAACATCGTATGGGGTGTCACTTCAGTTTATTGTGGCTAAGGAACTTGGAAAAGGTAATGGCAAAATATTTGGAAAGGCATGAAGCATTTATTGAAATTTTATTTATGAAAATAATGGAAATTGGGAGAAAAGGAAGGTGAAAGGTCACAAATTGCATGTGAGGAGGAAATTGAAGGAAAATAATGGAAAATGTGGAAAATAAAGTCCTCATTGATAAAAAGGCTTTTAAGGATTAGTGGGTAATCTTGGTTAGTTCAATTTTCGTGAAGATCTCTTCTATTATCTCCCTCTCTCATACTCTTGGATACCTAGAGTTTTCTTGGCACGCTCTTGGAGGAGTGTGGCATATTTGTATTTTTGGAGAAAGATGGAAATGGAAGAGAAGGAAAGCGCAAGAGGACAGTGGGATTTGAAACTACAATGGGTTTTTCTTTGAGGTACTAAGTTGCATGTATGTCTCCTCAATAATTTTGTTAGGAATGGTGCATGCATGTGGTTTATTGGTCATGATGGGTCACCAGCATGGAGGATTTCCTGAATCAAGAGTGGATTTTGCTAGCCTCACAATTTCCTAGGTAGACATGGCATTGTTGATCTATTTCTTTATTTCTCAGGTCCATTCTCATGTTTCCTTTAGCATGGGTTGAGTTAATCGTTCCATGAGCTTTGGATGGACAAATGACCTGGAAGCCCTATAAGATCATTGGTTTGAGTTACTAGTCTTGGAAGCCTTGGTTGGAAAAACTTTCTAGAAGCCCTTGCTGGATTGAGTTACTAATCCTGGAATCCCTAGTTGGAAAAACCATTTGGAAGCCTGATGACAACTGTTGGTTGATTTACTAGTCCTGGAAGCCGAGTTGGAACAAAATATCTGGAGCCCTCAAAGGCTTCCATGGAAACCAGTATGGTAATGGTTTTGTGATGTCTAATCGTGAGCTGGAATCACAGTTTGATTGGTTGAGGTATGTTTTCTATAGAAGCCTCGGGTGGTTTTTTATTGATATGTTTTATGAGATGCCTACTTACAACCATTGGTAGATAAATTGAAGGAATGATTGGAAGGGATTCATTCAAAAGATCTATCAAGACCCATCACAACACAAAGATGTTTTAATTTTATGACATATGCATTTACACTATATATGTTTCTACAAGATTAGGGGTTTTCTACGGTAAATTACATTTTTATTGTTTTTTTTTATATATGTAACAATTTTCACATATTAATTTTTATTTCACTGTATTTTTTTTTATATTCATGATCATTAACATGCCCTGTATACAATAATTTTGTTAGGCCTTGTAACAAAAGTGTATCATGGATGTAAATGTTGTGGACCTTCTTAGAATGATAGGTGGTTCGACCACCTATGAATGGAAGTGTATGTTTTCTCAATGGTATTACTTCCAGAATAACACCCTTACAGAATTGCAACATCCGCTTTCAAATGGTAAACCAAAGAGAACCCAAAGGCTTGCAATAACAACAACATTTGAATGGCTTAGGGCATATGAGGGAGAAGCATAATAAGTTTGCGTATGTGTTTGATTCGAATGGGGAGCCTATGTTAAATGATATAGAGTTCTTCAACACCTATGTTGAGAAATTTCTCATTAGGATGAAAAATAAAATTTTCTTTTATGAGCTCCCATATTGGGAGAGTCTTAAGATTTTCCGATTACTAGATCCCATGTATACGTTTAAAAACGTTTCATATTATTTATGGAGACGCATATCATCGAAATAAAGTGACACATTGGTTGTTAGGAGAGATATTATTTCTTCAAAAACTAAAAATAAACTTTGGCAAAGACAAGAAACTAAAGGAGAGGTTGGTTCCCCTTGGTCTTTCAAATGAGGTGATGTCCCATGGATTTTAAATAAAGGTTATATTTATTTGGAAGAGGAAGTTATAATGAGTGTGAGGGTGCCTTCTTTATTTGCATCTTAGCTACAATGTTGCTTCACTATGGAAGACAATTTTTCTACGTTGAAATCACATGAACATTTGAACCACCTAAGAGTATGTATGTCAAAAACATGATTTTATGATTTGTTATTATTTTTATGCCATGGGATATTGATAATTAATTTTTTTATAATGTACTATTTACATTACAATGTAATTATCATCTTCTAGTGCATGGGTGTGTGAACCATGACTCACCCGAAGACCTATGACATGACATATCTAAATTATCTACATTTGTACGTTGGATCACATAAGAGGAGATTCATATGGATAGAATACCATGATAGAATCAATAGATAGTTGTGATAGTTTGTATCTTTGAGAAGGAAAGATTGATGAGTTTCACAGAATTGCAAGTTCATATTCTAATTCACCTAGTAGATAAGGTTGAATTAGTTGGGGTGGTTTCTTGTCGTTGGAGATTCTTAGAGAGGTACATGAAGAAATTAAAAGCATTTATTTGAAAAATGGGAAAACCCAAGGGGTCTATGGCAGAGTTGCTTATATCATATGAGTCTTTCTATTATGCTAGTGAGTACATAAATAAGATTGACAACACACTGGCTGTGGCGATTTGGGATGATGAAAGTGATGAAGACAAAATAGAAGGGTGGTTTCTCCAAATTAATGATAAGCGTCACATGATAAGGAGCAAGTTACTTTATCATTTTTAAAATTTCTACAGAGTAACTATTCACACTAAACTCCATATCAATACATAATATAATCTCATACTTACAATATATGTTTGTTTGATTTCATCACTAAATGCAAAAATTGAAGCCATCAACAAATTCATTCTTTACAATATGGAAGTGACACAACCGTGGGTCACATTGTTAGGTAGAAGAGGGGAAAGTGGGATAGCCATGAAATAATTCAAATGGTTGAAAGGTAGAAGCATACCTTATCCTAATCATTTGAGGGAAAACTTTTCAATGACATGCCCTAACGGTTGGGTTGTTGATCAAGTGAGAGAGAAATAAAATGCATTTGGTCATTACCCACATGTTCAAGAGGATGCTTTAAGAATATGGATTGGATGCATTAACTCAGTGATAATATTTATATGTACATTTCTAACTTCATAATTCACCTTTGAATTGTAACATCTACATTTTATATTTTTAATTATGCTCGCGTCACTAGACAAATGACGCTCTTATTTTTTCACTTTTTTATAGGTTCATTTGTTCCCATACATGTGGACAAATGGACATCGTTTTCAAACAAATTATGTTAATGATGGATGCATGACACAATTTTATGGAATGGAGGTCGAGTTTGATCAAACTAATCATGCTAGCCACCATGATGAAATCCTAATACTCAGGATGTTAGGTTACGTTAGAAAGATACAAGAGATCATTAAAGTGAACTTTTATTCACTCCAATGTGTTATTTTTAGGTGAAAGTGGTAGGAAACATTTCATTGGAATAATGTAAAGGAAGATTGTGATAGTGGGATGATACACATAAAATCTAGAAAGATGTGGCATGAAGCTAAGGAGCATTATGTTTTCTGCAAACACTGCAACTAGGTTATTTTTTACCCATATGTTTTGTATAGGGATTGGTGGTTCATATTAAGACATGACCCTAGATCAAAAAATAATTTTGAGAAAAACAATGTTATCATACCAAGAAAGGAATATAATCAGGGTGATGACAATAAAAAGTGATATATACTTGTGTTACTTCATCATTTATACTATTATTGTACATTTTGTTTTTCTTTATTTTGATAATTATATTATTTTTTATTCATCCTGTTCGAATTTTATACAATTGGTAATATTCAAAAACGTTTTTATAACTTCTATAGAATTGGAAACATTTTTACACTGAAAAACAAGTATTTCAAATCGTGTAGTTTTTAATTAAAAAATTTAAATTTTAGCATATTTTTTAAATGAGTTTAAATGGAATTTACAATATACTTATGTTGGAACTACTGAGAGGGGGGGGTGAATTAGAATTCCTTAGAAATTAGCACTTTTAAATATTTTTAGTGCATTAGTAAATCTTCAATTATTATGAATGTTTATCGAGTAACAACACTAAACAATAAAACATAGTATGCACAAAACGTTTAGCTAGAAAACCCCCTCCGAGTCAAAAACCACCAAACACTCTTCTAATAAATTGTTTAATCTTCAGCCCCAACTGAAATGAAACATACAACTTACAAGAATGATATAAAAGTGTCCATGTCCAACTCCCAACTCGAAGGGCACCCCAATGCACTAGTTTCTTCAGTATTCAAATCAATGGATGCCCCAACATCCTAGACCAACCTACCACCTAGAAATGTTCATAGGATCCAACAAGTAGGCAACTTCATGCACCTACTTAGTACCTCCTTGCCAGCCTATAATGACTAGAAATGAAAGAAGAGTGTGGACTTCTGTACCAAGGACAAGTATCCATGCTACAATATGATTTACAATGACTTTCTTTTACTTGATCAATTACCTAATCCCATAATGACTTGTAACCTAACCATGACATCATCCAACGATGAAACCTATACCTCCCAACAATGCCTCTTCAACTCTAGGAGGAATGACTTTTTTACAATAATGAATTTTTTATGATTTTACAATGATTATCTTTTACGATACTGACTCTTGACAAGAACTAACGCTTGACATGACATGAATTCTTGGATTCTTGCAGTTTTTGACATACTCTCATGCTTGCTTCAGGTAATGGTAATTTTGTGTTTCATGTCCTTCTAGTGTGTGTCTGAGTTGTCCTAAAGTGTCCTCCTTCCTGCACATGCATTAATGAACAAGAACCAAACCAATACACAAGCAAAATAATTACATTGTCCTGCAAAACACATGGTAGAGACGATATTCAAAATTCAAATGAAAACACTAATCATACATACCTTGTTGTAGAAGACTTACCCTTCATTGTTGATGTGTGGTCCTTACTACAATGATCCTTGAATGCATACATTTTCTTACCTTCTAGGAGCTCGATATTGAATCTAATTAATCTATGTAATTACGATATCCAAGGTCTGAAATTTTGTTCTATAGTATCCCTCTGAGTCATGTTTCTAACCCCATAGGTTTCATCGATATTAGATTCTTCAAGAAAGAGTAGAGAGAACGTGTACAAGGTGCCATGTGTCATTGTTTCAACCATCGTCCCTTAAAAAAAAACCAACACACTACAGTTCGTCCTATTTCTGTCATTGTTTGCAAAATTTTAATTTTGATGTTCAGAGAAAAATTTATGACGATTTTCCCAAGTTCACATGTTTGATATGGAATTCGAGATCCTGCAAAAGTCCTAAATTACTCATGTCATATCTTCGCAAACATAGTGAACCAATATCTGAAATACGATCATGAGGTTCATGAGGATTTTGGCTTAAGTGGGTTTTAATTTCAGCTTCTGAAGCTTTGTACAAAAAATGTTATAGCGAAAATTCCACGATGAGATATTTGAATCAGCAAAATCCTAGAATCCAAAGCTTGAAACTTGCTTCAAAACATACCTTCAAACTTGATCATAATTGTTTACCCTAACCATACCTTAATGAAACCTTAAACTCCTTGCAACAGATCCCCTATTTGAATCTCATGAGGGCCAAAACATTACAAGGGTCTTCTCACAAGATAGTTCATTGAAAGTGCTTTTAAGAGGAGGATATGAGGGTCACAATTTATAGAAATGACTTGAGTTTAGAGGGGATTCAACAAGTGAACATTTGAGGGATTTTAAGACCTTAAAATATTATTAACTATTGAATATTCAATGAAAACAACCAAGGATGAGTGCCATGCCACAACCCCATGTGTTTTTAGCCCATTAACTGGAGTTACTAACTTCAAAAATGAATATCTCTCAAACCGTAAAGAATTACATTGTGTTATGAAACCAACTCACAAAAAGATAGAAAAGATATATCAACATCTTAGAATTCAACCTCTTCAAGGGGGCAACATCCTTTATATTACACAAATGAACAATTCTTGGATGATACAAATGACAATACCTCCTTTCTATATATAGTAATATAAGGGGTCAAAATATGATGAGAGTCGACATAACAAGAATAATGTAACGGCACAATAATAACAATTGTGGGCTTCTATGGGGCACAATAATAAAAATATGGGGATTACATGGGCACACCAATATAATAAGGGGGCTGTAGTAATAACAATAAGGGGATACACTAGTAGTATAGGCACCTAACATGCTCCTCTCCTTCAAAAAGTGTTGTATTGAATAATTGAGTAGTTCTCTATGCTTCTGTATAAAATTCTTATCCTCCAATGTGCAATCCTCAGTGGGTAAGTTCTCCCACTTAATGAGATACACTAAAATTGATTGATTTCGTAGTTATTGGGTTCTTTTTTTTGTGACTGATCCAGCTTCCAATATTATTTTTCCTTCCTCATTAAGCTCTGGCAATATTGTTTGAACTGGGATCTTCTGCAACTTTTGAATGAGTGGCCACACTTCTTCATCCTTCTTCCATTCATATGTTTCTTTTTTTATCCAATCTAGTTGGATAATAAAAATAGAACAAAAGAATGCTTCAACATCATCATCCTTTCTTGAGAGTGCATCTGCAACAACATTTTTCTTCCGTTTTTGTAGATGA
This sequence comes from Pinus taeda, assembly GCA_000404065.3. NCBI lineage: Eukaryota > Viridiplantae > Streptophyta > Pinopsida > Pinales > Pinaceae > Pinus > Pinus taeda. The sequence goes on along the minus strand of APFE030996243.1, from coordinate 193,226 downwards.
TTTCAAAGTCATAACCCAACATATTTGTGACCCATTTTTTCTATTCTTCTAAAGATAATCTTTGTTCTAAAAAGTATTTAAGACTATCATGATCCATTTTTACGTGGAAGTGTCTTCACATTGGGTAATGTCGCCATTTCTTAAGTGCATGTAGTATTTCCAACACTTCCTTCTCATAGATATCTTGCTTGAGATGTAGCCATAAAAATAACCAATTGCCTACATCAAAACATATTTCACTATGATTTTGATCTACTTCTTGCTTCATTCGATTCTGCACCAAAGTAGCATTATCCTTTAAAAGTTGGAGAACTTATTGTTGATGCTTGATGTGATCTTTAATTTCTTGAATCTTTTTCTTCTTGATATGTCCTTCTATCTTCAGAGTTTGAGGAGTGGTAATTTCTTCCAATGCATTACAAGATATGGTAAAATTCATTTCTTGATGCTTGATGTGATCTTTCACTTCTTGAATACTTTTTCTTCTTGATATGTCTTTCTATATTGATAGTTTGAGGATTGGTAATTCCAGCCAATGCATTACAAGATATGGTCAGATTCATTTCTTCTTTATCGGCGTGATCTTTCACTTCTTGAACCTTTTTCTTCTTGATATGCCCTTCTATATTGAGAGTTTGAATAGTGGGAATTGTTTCCAATGCTTTACAAGATATGGTCAGATTCATTTGTTCTTTCTCTGGGGTGGGTTCCTAGTGTATATTCTCTTCCTTTGATGTTTCTTGATCCTTTTCTTCCTCCTCTTCATAATCTATTTAAAATAATTTCTTCTTGGCACACTTATGACCTTCAATGTATTTGTTATCACAATTGTAACAAAGCCCTTTTGCTCGTTTTTCTTCCAAATGTTGTGGTGTCAACCTTGTAGGTTCTTGAAGGCTAGGAGAAATGACAATTTTGTCTTTATAGTTGTGAGCGATAAACTTACTTGTTGCCATAATTTTTCTTTCCACTTTTATTTCTAACCTAAATGCATTCTCCAATGAATCAAATTCCTAAAGACGAACCTCATGTTGAATGTTATCCTTTAAAGTCCCTATGAGGACATCAATCCTCTGCTTCCCTAGAATATCATTTTCCCTTATGTTCGATTTTTGAAAGTCCTCAATGTGATTTGCCATTGAACAATTTTTTTTTATATTTATCAATTGGCTAAAGAAGGTGTTTCTCTTTGTATCCTCATAATGTGCTATCATTTCCTCCGTGAGAATTGACCATGTAACAAGTGGTTTAGGAGAACAAATCCCTTTATACCATAAAAATTGATCTGGTTCTAAATATTAAGATGCAATATGTACTTTTCATAATAGTGGTACACCATGAAGATCAAAATATTTATCCATCTGTAGTATCCAATTTACCAGATCCTTGCCAAAAAACTTTCTCATCTTGCTTTTTCTTGATTTTAGGATCTCAATCTTGAAACGACCACAACTCTGTACTTTTGGATCTTTAAGTTTTGAAATTTTTGTCTGTAATACCCCTCTGAGTCCTCTCTCTAACTCCACAAGTCTAAGTGCAATTGGATTCTTGAGGAAAGATCTATTCCCAATTATATACCTAATTATAGACTAGTTTAGTAGAGTGAACTTGTATGGCATGCCACGTGTGACTGTTTCAACTTTAAGTTATGAAAATTATACCCGAAAAAACTACAATTCATCCTATCTCTGTAACTTCTTACTAAAATTCAATCTGATACTCAAAGAGAAAGTTATGACGATTTTCCCAAGGTGAACTATTTAGAATGTAATTTGGGGGTGTGTAAAAACCCTAACTTCCTCAGATTATATCTCTGAAAATATAGTGATAGACAATTTGAAATTCAGATCCAAGGTTCAGGCCAACTTCTTCTCAATTTTTTTTTTTCACTTCTGAAACTTTGTATAAAACAAGTTATAGTGAAACTTCCACGATGACCTGTTTTAGATGAAATTCTGGAGCTTGCAAAAACCATAACTTCCTTAGATCATATCTCTGAAAATATAGCAAGCCAAGATCTGAAATTCATACCCAAGGTTTAGCCCAATTTCTTCTCAAATGGTTTTTTTTAGCTTCTGAAACATCACAAAAAAAAGTTATAGCGCAAATGCCTCAATGACCTGTTTGGAGCAAGGAAACCCTAGAATCCAAGGCTATGGTACCAAATGTTATGAAACCAGCTCACAAAAAGATATAAAATATAAATCAATGCCTTAGAATTTAGCCTCTTTGAGGGGGAAACCTCCTTTACATTACACAAATGAACAATTCTTGGATGATACAAATGAGAATACCTCCTTTAAATATATAGTAGTCTAAGGGGTCATAATATAATGAGAGCCAACATAATAATAATAATGTAAGGGAACAATAATAACAATAGTGGGCTTCTATGGGGCACAATAATAACAATATGGGGACTACATGGGCACAATAATATAATAAGGGGGTTGTAATAATAATAATAAGGGGTTGCACTAGTAGTATAGGGACCTAACACATTGTGTGCCATATACCAATGGAAACATCTCGTTGAGTATAATCCATCTAGAAGATCATTGACTCAGAATATAGTAAAAGTCAAAATTCCAATGTAAGATAAGGGTATCCCTTGGTTCCTCTCGGGTTGACATCAATGACAACCACTGATCAGAATCTCCCCCTTTGGAATTTATTGCAACAGAAGTACTCCCCATCTGATCATGGAAACTCTTCCTACCACCTTCTCTCATCCATTGTCATCAATGCAAAAGGGAAACTCCACCTCACAAACTATCATCCTCTGGACCTATAGACACTTCCACTCCCCCTTTCTACTTTGTTAGATAAGAGAAAAGGTCTAATGAGAACTTGGGAGGATCCCAAGCTTTTGATGAAGATAATCAAATGCTTCATGACGTAATGGTTTGGTGAAGATGTCAGCAAGTTGTTCCTTTGTGGAAACATATTCAATCTTAATATTCTTTTCAGTGACATGCTCTCCAACGAAATGATATTTGATCATAAAATGCTTTATTTTGGAATGCATCATAGGATTCTTGGAGATAATGATGATACTGGTGTTATCGCAGAAGATGGGAATATGCTCATCGAACTTGACTTGAAGATCTTGCAATGTTTTCTTTACCCAGGTAGCCTCAGTGCAGCAATTCAATGTCACGATATATTCTTCTTGCACTGTGGATAATGAGATTGGAGTCTGGTTTTACTTAACCAAGAAACAATGCAACCACCTAGATAGAATGTTATTGCACTAGTACCCTTACTATCATTAATACTTCCTCCCCAACCTGCAATTGTATAATCTTGGATAAATAGATAATTTCCTTGCGATACAATGAAACATATTCCATTGTGCCCTTAAGATATCGAAGAATTATTTTAACGACAATAATATGAGATTCTTTTGGTGTTTCTTGGAACATTTCTACTCGTCCAACTACCTAAATTGCATCTGGTGGAGATGATGTCACATATAGAAGACTTCCAATGATAGGTATAAACAACCTCTAGTCCACATCCTTTGACAAATATTTTAAGCTTAACCTGCAACGTATTACAATTGGTGTAAGGATAGGCTTGCAATCTTCCATCTTGAATTTCTTGGGAATTTCCTTGATATAATTTTTTGATATATAAATATTCCTTTATCCTACAAAGATATATGAAGCCCTAAAAAGTATGTTAGTTGGCCAATTAGAGACATTTCAGACTCACTTCCCATTTTGTGGCAAATTTTTTACTTAATCTTTCATCATTGCTTCCAAAGATTATATCGTCCACATATACCTTAATAATCATTAGGTTACCTTCATCCACTTTCAGATAGATATTATTGTTATCACTTCCTTTCTTGAATCCTTGTTGATGTAGATATCCATCAAGACATGCATACCAAGACCTAGGAGCTTTCCTGAGACCATATAGCACCTTCTTTAATCTACAAGCACAATCTTCCTTGTCAGAGAGTAGAAACACTTTAGGTTGCTCAACGTAAACTTTTTCTTCTAATTAATGATTTAGAAAACCTGACTTAACATCCATTTGGTAGAGCTTGATTTTTCTCAAGCATGAATAAGTGAGAATAATTCTGATAGGTTCCATTCTAGCAACGGGAGAAAATGTTTCTTCAAAATAAATTCTTTCAACGTGTGGGTATACATTACATACTAGTTTTGCCTTATTCCTGGTAACCTATCCATCCTCTTTCAATTTTTTCTAAAGACCCATTTAGTTCTAATAAAAAATTATCCTTTACTTGTGCAATAAATTTCCAGGTGTCATTCTTCTCAATTTGATCCTGTTCTTCATTTGTAGTTGCGATCCAGTGTTCCTCTTGACTAGCTTCCTCAAAATTTCTAGGCTCAAAATTGCCAAAAAGAGCAAGGTGGGCTTGTTGTGATGAATGAAGTTGTCAACTTCTTCTAGTTTCAATTATTCCATTTATGTTGATGATGATTTGATTTGATGAATTATTATTTCGACATCATTCTTCTAAAACTTTTGGAGAAGTTTCTTGTACATATTGCTCATCATTTCTTATTTCCTCTTCATTGACTGTTGTTTGCTTATTTGATTCGTCTTGTTATGGGGCTTCTTCTTCATCCTTCATAGGTTCTTTCTCAAATCCCTTGGATTTTATTGAAGATACAATCTCATCATTATCCTTTGGACCAAAATCTTCATCAAAAGTAACATTTAGATTTCCACTATTTGTATTTTCCTTAGATTGTAGCATCTATAAACCTTCCTTTTGCATGAATAACCAATGAAAATACCTTCATCAACATGGGAATCGAACTTGCCCAATTTTTTATGTTCTCTTTTGAAGTATCATTTGCTTCCAAATATTTTGATGTATTTGATGTTAGCCGGTCTTCCTTTCCATAGATCATATGGAGTCATGTTACAATTGTTCTGGTTCATATGGAGTCATGTTACAATTGTTCCGGAGAAAACCTTTGTTTATGATGAATACGCTCTATCGATTTCTTCAACTCAAAATTTATCATCTATTTTTGAGTCATTTAACATTGTTCTAGCCATTTCATGTATGGTTTTGTTGTTTCTTTCACCAACTCCACTATTTTTTGGTGTGGAGAATTTCCTTTTTATTCCATTTTTTCATAGTACTGCTGAAATACTGTGGAGGTGAATTCTCGGCCATTAACTGATCTCATACACTTGATCTTCAAATAAGTTTCTATTTCAACCAATTTACACTATAATTCCTTTGACATTTTCTTTAAGAAACTGAGAGCTATCATTTTGATATAATCATCTATCATTAGCATAAAGTATAATTCTCCATCTAAACCTTTTTTTCTCATATGATCATAGAGATCAATATGTATTATTTCCATTGGGTGCGATGCAAAGTGTTATTTTGTCTTGAACTCAAATTTTATATGTTTTTCGTCCCTACAAGATTCACATATTGTATTGGCAGGTTTTGAAATTTTTGTCATTTCTCTTACTGCTTGCTTTTTTTTCTCATCCTGACCAAATTGTTGAAATTTATATGTCCCATTCGTTTGTGCCATAACCAAATTTCAGCTTCTTTTTCCAAAATCACACTTTAGTTGTCTCATGTAAAATGTACATGTCATTTGGAGCTTTACTTGTTGTAGCCAAAAATTTTCCAACTTTTCCTTTCCTAATTTCACATTTCTTAGAGTGGAATAAAATCATGTGTCATTGATCACACATTCGTCCAACACTAAGTAGATTTTGATTCATATGTTCAACCAACAACACATCCTTTTCTCATGTATCCTTGCTTCTAGGTGTGACCATACCTACTCGTATGACATTTGAAGACCCGTCATTTCCAAAAGACATTGTTCCATCCTTCTTTTTTTCAAGGATATGAACTTATTTTTATCTCTAGTCATATGCGTTGAGCAACCACTATCAACATACCAAATGTTTCTCTTACTTTGACCCTTCAGATTGATATCACATTTTTTGGTATTCTTTTTCAATACTTTTTCATTCTAATTTTGCGAGAATTTCTTTGAAGAGCTTCCAAGTCTGCAATCTTTAGTTAGATGGCCAAAATTGTTACATTTGTAACATTCAACATTATCTCTCAAATGATAAAATATGTTGATATTGTGCTCAGTTCTGGAATATCCATTTCCAAAATATCTCCTAGAACTATATTCATTCCAAACATATGTGCCACATTCTACAACTCTATGTCCAAACATTCCACATGAATAACAATAACCATAAAATATAGTTTGATACCTAGGAGGAAATCTTCTTCAACGAATTTTTTTCCATGGTTCTTCTTGCGAGCCTTGATCTCTTGATTTAGCTAAGAGATCTACCTACTTGATATATTTTTCATATCCATATTGTTTTGTTGTCATAGAAGGACTTGACTTCTTTTTGGATTTTTCTTTGTAACAAAGACAAGTCTTGTCACTGCATGATCACTAATGGCTGACGATTTCTTCCAATTCTTTTGAGCTATTAGCATAGTTTTGAATAGTCTTTCCATTTTTTACCTGCTCTCATAGAGAGACTAATTCATCTTTAAATGCTTCTATTTCATTGTTGTTTTCCTTGTTGGCAGTATGGCACTGATTTAGAACTATGGCACAGGTGTTGTCCTTGATGGCAACTCTCTTTGGTAACATATCTCAGTTCAGGCTTTTAGAATGAAGGAAAAGACATATATGCAGGTTCATCTAGAGTAAGGCACGTATACACGCGGGTTAGAAGTTACAAAGAAGCGTATGCGTATACACGTACTTTCACACAAGGAAAAGCGTGTATATGTTGGAGAGCTTACTTTTGGTCCGTGGCAATTAGTCCTTGGCATTTGAACCTATGGTTTTGGACCATGGTCTCTCATCAAAAGTGTTGATCCCAATTTTTCGGTCCATGGTATTGATTTATTATGGTTTTGGACCGTGGTATTGTGGAAGGCCTAAGACTATAAAAGAGGAAGGAGATAATTTTGCAAAGGATCATCTGAATTAATTGAATATCTGAGAAGTGCTAGATCTGAAATATTGGTGATTAGGGGTTATGATGCAGATCAGTGAATGAAGGAGGAACCTTAGCACAAAGAGAAGGATAAGTTCTATTGAAGGGCCATAATCTTAAGGCTTGAATGATAGTATCTTTGTATGATTTTGATCTATTATATGTGGCGCATTCTTGATCTATAAATCTAATAATATGGGTTAATTACTATTTGAATATTTCAAAGAGTGAATTATCCTCTATAGATCTGTATGCAGGTTCAGTGAAGTGAAGGTGCATATACACGCTGTTTCAGTGAATAAAAATAGCGTATACGCAGGTTGGTCTAAACACAGCAGCGTATGCACGCAGGTTT